>JAFMPE010040768.1:0-15105 GCA_024759925.1 Ficus religiosa | reverse complement strand
TAAGCTCAAGAATGAGGTAAAGAAAAGAAAGAAAGAAGGCAAGCAAGCTTGCCAGTGTCGTGCCCCCCGTCCAAGGTTGGGTCGGACTATGACAAGAGTAAGTCCATGGTTGCGCGCCGAATACGAACGCTAAAGTAAGGGCCCGGAAGAAAGAAAAGAAAGATAAGTAAGATAACCATGAAAGTAAGGTGAGAATGAGTACAAAAAGTAAAATACGAGCATAACTGGACCATGCATATATTAGGCATTCGTTATGTTATGCTATAATGTATGATGTTATGAAATGAGATGTGAAGACATGTTAGGTTTGTTAGGATATGTATGATTAAGCTATGTTGATGTATGACGCAGATTAAATAGTTGTACTTGCTGAGCGAAAGCTCACTGTCTTACGTCTATGCTGTAGGTAAGCAACCTGTCAACAATGTATGATACAAGGTGGCAGAGCGTGGTGGGGCGTACTATGAAATCGTGGGAAGATAAGCCGCTACACGTTTTGATCTTAAAGTACTTCTATTATGTGAATATTTTATTTAAGACATATTTTATAAGCTGCATATTTATAATTATTGTAGAAAAAAAAAATTTCCACTGTGTTTTGCTAAGTATGTATGTATGTATGTATGCAAGGTAGCGGCCTGTGTTAGGCGGGTCGTTACAGAGACTATTTTTCAACATATGAAACAGTGTCTAAAGGTGCTGTGTTGATGGGAAATAATGCATATTACAAGGTAGCTGGTATCAGAACAATCAGAATTAAGATGTTTGATAGGGTCGTCAGGACACTTGGTGATGTAAGGCACATTCTAGATCTAAAGAGAATCTTATCTCTTTGAGTACTTTTGATTCAAAAGGGTATAAGTACATTGGTGAAGGTGGAGTTCTGAAGGTTAGCAAAGGTGCCCTTGTTATGATGAAAGGGTAGAGAAAGTCTATCAACTTATATGTCTTATAGGATTCTACGGTTACAAGTGATGTTGCTGTCTCTACTCCTTCCTTGTCAGATGGTGATGTTACTAGGCTTTAGCATATGCGACTTAGACATATGAGTGAGAAATGGGATGGTTGAACTTAGTAGAAGAGGACTTCTTGATGGCCAGAGTATCAGTAGATTGAAGTTCTGTGAGCACTGTGTTTATAGGAAGCAGAAGAAAGTCAAATTCACTAAAGGTCACAACACAAAGGGAACACTTGATTATATTCATTCTGAACTCTGGGGACTATCAAAGGTGCCTTCTAGGGGAGATGCTAATTATATGTTATCCATCATTGATGATTTCTCCAGGAAAGTTTGAGTGTTCTACTTGAAGCAGAAATGTGATGTGTTGCTTACATTCAAGGAATGGAAAACTATTATTAAGAAGCAGACATGGAAGCAGACAAAATGCCTTTGCACTGATAATGGCTTAGAGTTTTGTTCTAATGAGTTTAATGATCTGTGTAAATCAGAAGGAATTGTGAGTTGTGAGATATTTGACAGTTCATGGCATGGCAGAGAGAATGAATAGGACTTTGATCGAAAAAGTTCACTGTATGTGCTCCAATGTAGGATTACCTAAGTCTTTCTGTGTCAAAGCTACTGCTACAGCTTGCTATCTGGTTAATCACTCTCCTTCAATTGCTATCGGGAAGAAGACTCCATAAGAGGTATGGTCTGGTACTCTTGCTAATTACTCTAATTTGAAGATATTTGGGCATCCCACTCATGCTCATGTTGATAATGGAAAACTAGAACCTACATCTATAAAGTGTGTTTCTTGGCTATAAGTCTGGTGTTAAGGGATACATGCTATGGTGTCTAGAAACTAAGAAGATCATAGTCAGCAGAGATGTTATTTTTGATGAAACTGCTATGCTTCATGACTCATCTTATGGAGATTCTTATGATAAAAATCAGCAAAAATCACGAACACGGATGGAGTTTGAGATTGGTTCAAGATCTATATTGGAGTCTACATCTCAGCCTAGCTTAGAGATTCAGGGTGGAAATGCTTCCTCACCACCACAATATTATATTGCAAAGGACAGGCCTATAAGAGATGTTAGACCTCCACAGAGGTATAGTGAGGCTGATTTGGTTACTTATGCTTTTAGTGTGGTTGAAGGTACTGACTCTGATGAAGAACCTTTTATTTATTCAGAGGTAGTTATTTGTGACAACTCAGGTAGACGGACGATTGCCATGCAGAAGGAGATGGAATCTCTTAATAAAAATGGCACATGGGACTTGGTGAGATTACCTAAGGGTATGAATGTTGTTTGCTACAAATGGATATTCAAAAGGAAGGAAGGAATTCTAGGAGTTGAAGAAGCTAAGTATAAGGCAAAACTAGTTGCAAAGGGCTACAGTTAGGTTCCAAGTGTTGACTTCATAGATGTGTTCTCTCCAGTTGTAAAGCATAATTCGATTTGAGCTTTGCTTGGTATTGTAGCCATGAAAGATCTTGAGCTTGAGTAGTTAGATGTGAAGACAACGTTCTTACATGGAGAACTTGAAGAAGACATCTACATGCATCAGCCAGAAGGTTTTGTAGTTTCAGGAAAGGAGAATTATGTGTGCTTGCTAAAGAAGTCTCTTTATGGCCTGAAACAGTCACCCAGACAATGATACAAGAGGTTTAACTCATTAATGACCACTCATAATTTTAGAAGAAATAGCTATGATAGTTGTGTCTACTATAAGAAGAGTCATGTGTGTATCTACTCCAATATGTTGATGACATGTTGATAGCAGCCAAGGATAAGGGAGAGATAAGAAAGGTTAAAGCCCAGTTGAGTAGAGAGTTTGAGATGAAAGACTTGGGAGTGGCAAAAAAAGATACTTGGAATAGAGATTCTAAGAGATAGAAAGGCAACTAAACTTTATCTAAGTTAAAAAGGGTACATTGAGAAAGTTCTTTGCATGTTCAATATGCAAAATACCAAGCCTGTTAATACTCCATTAGTGGCTCATTTCAAACTTTCATCTGCTTAATCTCCACAGTCATATGAAGATGTTGATTATTTGTCTCAAGTTTCATATTCTACTGTAGTGGGATCACTCATGTATGTTATGGTTTGTTCACATCTAGATTTATCATATGTAGTTAGTGCAGTTACATATTCATGGCGAATCCTGGTAGAAAACATTAGAGAGAAGTTCAACGGATTTTTAGATACTTGTGAGGCTCTACTGATACTTGCTTGCATTTTCGGAGAACTAGAGATGGAGTCAATGGGTATATGGATTCTGATTATGCTGGAGACCTTGATAAAAGAAGATCTCTTACAAGGTATGTTTTTACCATTGGGGGCTATGCTATCAGTTGGAAAGCCACTTTGCAGAATACAGTTGTGTGGTCTACTACTGCGGATGAGTATATGGCAGTTACATAAGCTTGTAAGGAAGCTATTTGGTTCAAGGGACTATTTGGTGAACTTAGTGAAGACTTGCAGATTATCATAGTCTTTTGTGATGGTCGGAGTTCTATTTTCCTCACAAAAGATCATATGTTTCATAAGAGGACAAAGCACTTCGATGTTCGGTACCATTTTGTGCGTGAAATCGTTGCTCGTGGTGATATTGTTGTGAGCAAAGTTAGTGCTCATGATAATCCTGCTCATATGATGACCAAGCCAATCCCTGTAGTCAAGTTTGAGCATTTCTTGGACTTGGTTGGCATTCGTTGCTGAATTTAGCCCTTAGGGGCTTTTGTGGAAGAGGTGGAGTTTTGTCAAAGATTGTAGAATTCACATCAAGGTGCAAATTGTTAGGGCTTGGTGACATGAATTCTCTTTTGACCCGGCCAAAAAGCTCACGGTGTGACCCAATTTTTACCTGGATCTGATTTAATTTTTAGGTTTAAGTATATATGTTATGTAATTTTAGGGTTTCAATATTATTATGCTATTTTGCAGTAGCCGCTCCTTCTATACCAATCTTTGATTTAGTGGTTTTTTTCTCCTCTGCCCGTGGTTTTTTCCCTTCTAGGGTTTTCCATATAAATCTGTGTGTTCTTGATTTTCATTTTCTTTATTGCCTATTTCCGTTGCTTATTTCATAAGAATTTTTTCAATAAGCAGGTACCGAAGACTTTTCAGCATAATTGATGAGCAGCAATAACCACTATTATTTCTTGGATCCCAACCTCCTTATCTACAATGAACACGCTTTTCTAACAAAACAAACAACAATTAATATTTGACAATTTTCGATCACACAATTCTGCTAAAAAAGGCTGGGGAAAAAAAAAAAAAAAAAAAGGACAGACGAAAGCGAAAGACAACGGCTTTTTACCATAGCACCCGTCCACGTTAATTATCCAACGTTGACTTTGGGTCTTGTTATCAAATACGAATCCAATATTGCAACAAGCAGAAAACACAAAATTAATCCATATCACCACTGAAACTCTTTGGAAAGATAGTAGCAATGAAAGTTTCGAAGTTCACCAGAAGATCAATTGAACAGCTGTGCAAGAACTGAAAATTCAAACTATATACTGTCCCCATTCTTTTTTTTTTTTTTTTTGGCCGGGGGGGGGGGGGGGGGGCGGCGGGGGGTTGTCGTTGAACATGAGGCTATAGGAACTTCTGTTGGAGAAATTGTTCTTAGAATACGACCTAAAAAAACAAAAAAAACAAAAAGAAATGCCAAATGTCCCACATTTGAAAAATATAAGGAAGTAAAGCGATTTATATGAAAACAAAAAATTATATGTACCATTGGTGGGCGGGGCATGATCGCAAACGAAGTCCAACTTCTATTTTTTCACTTCTATCAGGTTCAGGATTTGAATCATGCATCATTTACTAGTTAGTTGATGAAGGTTATGTGAAGGCACCACTTTTCCTTTATTTTAATCACAAAAAATTTGCTTCAGATAGGGGTGATTGGTTGTCAGGGTGCTTTTGATGCATGTGCATGTACGCATCGTCACAGATAACTAAGGAGCTCTCTCTCTCTCTTTTTTTTTTTTTTTTTTAAAGATTTCTAGACCATTAAAGACATGAATAAAAATGAGATATTGAATAAGATGTGAAATTACTATTAAAGACAAGTAATATAGCTCATGCTCATGCAGGCATTCATTTAATTATTTACTTTATAAAAAAAATTAAAAGAAAAGTGCCTTCCAATAATTATTGGGCATGTAGAAACAGGGACGGTGCTATGAAGTTGCTGCCCCGACTAATTTTCAGAGAATTTAATTTTAGGCTTTAAAAATTTGTATTTGTATTTGTTTTTTTTTTTTTTTTTTTTTTTTTTTGTTTTTTGTTTTTTTTTTTTGTTTTTTTTTTTTTGTTTTTTGCGTCCACTGAGATGTAATACTTTCATATATGCCGTCATTGAACTTTATACTTTTTAACTTTTATTTCTATTTTTTTTAATATAAAATTTACCTTTTTCCATGAAAATTATTCATGTGGTAAGATATCCTAATGGTAGTGCACCTTTGCTATGTTAAATTTAGTCAAAATCACATTAAATAAAGAAGAATTTAAAGCAAACAGCTTTTGTAATGGACTTGATGATTCGATATTAAACGTTACTGGTATGATATAATTTACATACCAAAACATAGAATTCTCGGAATGCATAAAGTAATTATTCAAAAATACTATACTTATTCAAAAATGCTATAATTCAAAGTTTTTTTTTTTCATGGTACTAAGTTTTTATAAAGAAACGTAGTATACACCACATTAAAGTTGGAGGCTTGTTCCGCTGCTGTAGAAAGAAACAAGCAAACCAAAGTAAGGCAAACAACAATGCTTCCATGAATACAAATATATATATATATATATATATATTTACAATAAAGACAGATAAACAGAATGGTTCAAGCGAGGTTTTGCGTGCGCAAACAAAGGAGTGGCCTTAAAGAGTGAAACAGCCTCACTAAGATCAATCTTCTCAAGACCTTGAGGAATATTCCAAGTAAAACCTTGCAAAAGCCTTCCCAAAAGCATCACGGTTATGTTGGTACCAAGCCCTACTCCTATGCACCCTCTCTTTCCTGTAGTGAAGCTAATGAACCTCAGCTCGGTCTCCGCCAAGTCAGCACGGCGGTCAACCAGGTGGCGGTCCGGATAGAACCGTAGTGGGTCCTCCCAGACAGCGGGGTTACGGCCAAGCCCTATGCGACTGAGAAGGACGCTGCTGCCCTTGGGGATGAAATAGCGGCCACCGGCAACGGTGCAGTCGGACGTTGACACGTGGGGAAGGTTGAAAGGCGCAACCGGGTGGAGACGGAGAGCTTCTCTGGAGCAGGCCACGAGGTATGGGAGGTGAGGGATGTGGGACTCTTGAAGGAGTATGTTTTGGCCAACTACTTTGTCTAGTTCCTCCACTGCTTTTTTAATAATGTTCGGCTGGTTGAGCATTTCTGACAGTGCCCACTCTGCTGCACTGTAAGGATTGTCCACAACTGCCAGAAACAATTCCTGCAATTTGCATGCACGAAATGTACGTAAAAACATATCGTTACATAGTCAAAGTTTTTTCTTCCAAATTACCATACCTTTTTAACTTTTATTGTTTTCAATGGTTACTTCATATAACACATATAAATTCTACAATATTTTATAAAGATACGTTTGTGCAGGACTGCACAATATATCAACTAAGATATTCTTGTATAAGTATATACACGAATTTTCCGAAATAAAAAGTACAAATATAAGGAAACTTGGATATATAAATATATATATAAATCACATGGTGATTATATGTGAATTAGTCAGATAATGTTGATATGATCATACTATTGACAAATATATCCAACAATTAAAACAGTAGTAGTATTTATCATAGAGCAAATTGTAACCATAAGTTTTACCTTCAGTTTTCTGAAAGAATTATAGGACACAACTGGGTTTATTTCGAAATTTCCTTGGCACCCCCAATATGTGACAGAAAATAATTACGTCAATACTGCCGGAAAATTTTTTTAAAAAAAATTATAGCAAGATCTCTATAGGTTTGAATTGGCAACGCAATGAACATTGGTCAAATGTAGATTAAAAATTGGACTGCTAATATTGGTCAAATGTGCTGGCTCAACAGAAATTATAGGTTTGAATAATTAAGTAACGCCTCACCGTAACCTGTGCTCGGACCTCCTCATCTGACAAAAGTGGGTTTCCGTAGGAGTCTTTGAGCGAAATGAAAACATCAAGAAGATCCTCAGGCTCCGTCTTCTTCCCTTCTCTCCACTCTAGAATTCTATCATTAACTATTGGATCTTGGTATTTGTTGATGACTTTCATTGCGTTGCATACCGTTTTTCGATGGCCGTCTACGTCGAAACTTGTCAACCATGGAAGATAATCCGATATGGAGAAGGAATAAACGTGTAAAAGCATAGTAAAGAGAGCTGAAACATGTTCTTCTTCTTCAAAGCCTGGCCCTCCATCTTCTCTTCCTTTGCCAAAGTACCTTCTGTTGAACATCATTCTTCTCATGACACTCGCCGAGTAATGTTGCGCAGCGGTTCTAACATTTACTACTTCACCTAGAGACACATTTATAAAATCGCTTTAATGGGGGGCATTTTTCCACGAAATTTTTCAAATAGGGATAACCATTATTGTTTTCTAATATTTTTCTTTTTCATTCTTAGATAGAGATAGACAATAACTGATCATGTAAAAAAAAGTTTAGTGTTTTTTCAACTGGCCGGTTGGCACCTGTTAATTAAGTATGTTCTTCATGTACTAATTTTGTATGCGTCTCTAACGAGATTATGAAGCAGGAGATACTCGTTTTATTAAGGGTGGAAAGATAGAGAAAAAAAGTATGCATACTGTTCAATCTTCTGATTTTGTGTATTAACGAGAATCCTCACAATTAGCATAGAACAAAACCAGTTCTAAACCGTCATACAATAGTTAGGTTCTTATGTGTTTAACAACTAAGTCCCAACTAAGTCCCACTTTGATCGGTAGATTTGAGAAGTAAATTTGAACAATAAATTCAGATTTTTATGAAAGAAAATACTATAAAAAAACTTGTTAAAATAATATCGAAAATAATTTCAAAACGGTGACTTAAACAGACTATATATATGTGTGTATTTTCGTAACTAGGTGCGACGACGCTTAATAAGTTATTTATAATTTTAAAAAAAAAACTACATATATCATAATTAGAACTATTTAACCAAGATTTTTTCTTTCTTGAAAATGAAATCCTAGATTATACTAGTAAACATGATCAACCTGTAAAACTCCTAGAGCATTGGTTGTAGAGGAAACGAACAAGATTATCAGCCTCCTCATTTCTCTTCTTTAACAGCCAGCGAACTCTTGACTGGTTAAAAACCTCAGAGACCAGGACTCTTCTCATTTTCCTCCACTGCTCTCCCAATGGGACAACACCAGTTGTTATGAATCCATGGCTGAGGATTCTCGTCGCCATTGTCACCGGTCTCGATGCGAACACCGCATCGTGTTTCTTCAAGAACTCCCTCGCAATCTCCGGAGAACTCACCGCGATAACGTGACTGTTTCCAAGGCGGACACACGCAATGTCAGTGTCCAGCTGCCTCATGAGTCGGTGAATCCACCGGTATGCCGGTCTATTCCTCCACATCTCCGGGACACATCCGAGGATCGGCCATGGAGATGGTCCCGGGGGAAGAGGATGAGAATGCTTATTGAACAACTTGAGGTGACCAATATTGATAAAGATTATGGAAAGGGGTAATAATAATAATAATAATAATAATAATAATAATAATAATGCTAAGGTGAGAGGGTGTGAATAATTTGTGTAGTCAATTGTAGTATTCAAGAACCCTTCCATTATTGATGATCTAAAGTGTGTAACCACTCGGAGCATTACCCCATATATATATGTGTGTGTGTGTATATATATTGTTATCCGCCCAAAAAAAAAAAAAACAAAAAAACAAAAAAAAAAAAAAAAACAATAGGGAAGGGTCCTGTATGGTTCCCCTCTCACACGCCACTTGTAACATGACTTATATAGAGGTAGGGACTCTTATACGACGCCCCTCCTATAGATAACTTGTAACATGACTTATGTTATATTATGCTAATAAAGCTATTCAAATATAATATTTTTCAGTGATACTTGTCTGTTATACCAATAACTAAAATGTACCATGTAACAAGATTTTAAATTGAAAATATCAACCACCTGTTACTAAGTTTTTAAATTAAAAGTTACAAGTCACTTGATATATGCGGTACCAAATGCTAAACATTTCCAAACTATGAAAGAAATTGAGATCACCGGGAACTACTACCTTATTAGTTTACATAAAACTTCTCTTTGTTCTAAAAAAGTAAAAACTAAAATGGTGGTATAATATTATTTACCTTTTTTTTTTAGTTTATTTATCTTCATTGTTACTAGTGTAATATAATTGAACTAATTAAAATGGTAATTATGAAATTATTATCATAAGTTTTCTTTCGTAAGAGCATTATAACTGATATATCATTAGTCTCTCTTTAAGAGAGTTTCTAAATAATAGTAATTTATTAATCTCTCTTTTTATCTTACTAGTCAACGAAAGTGCAATTGATTGGAGGTGTGAAAAGAAGAGCGCCGCCCTTCTATTTCACTCACCCTCCAATTGTCTTACTACTTGTATATGGTGATGTCTATATTAACAAATGAAAGGCAATCGAGTAGCTTTTATTATTTTCTATTTAGTTTTTATATATACCTATACTAATCAGTTTTTATGTTCCAATTGTCATGGTGGCTATTATATCTTTTCTCTAATTATATGGATTATTATGTCTTATTTCTTACTCCAAGTTTTTTGGTAGGCCGTGCTTTTAGTTGTGTTTTAAAGGCTTGTGATTTAACTTAACTTGTTTTTTTAATAAAAATAGACATCTTGTAATTAGAATTATCTTTCTGCCATTAATTGCATATTAATATACTTTCATATCTCTCCAAAATATATATATATATATATATTTTTTTTTTTTTTTTTTGGAGATCACCAGTTATGTGGTGAAATGGTAACTATAAGTCTTCTTTTTTCTTAACAATATCTTGATGCGAGTCAATTTCACTTCTGTGTAGACAAACTAAGAATCCTTCCAACTTTTTAATCCTAAGTGTGCAACTACTCGGATTTCCCCCCTCCCTAATGAGAAACTTCTAGGAGCAGTACCATAAATACTAATTTTAAAGAAGAAAAAAGAAAACTAAATCTTGATAATATCATTGTTCTGTCAATGGTAATGTAGAAATCTAGAATAGCATTCTACGATGGAACTGTTTTCGGACTTTGTAAAATACTAGTTGACGAGCATAAGCGATTAATAAAGAAAAAGAAAACCCAAAAAAAAAAAAAAAGGAACTCATTTATTTATCAATATTTAAACCGTCACGTTGTAGTGTATTTCACGTGACAATCTAGGAGAAAGGACTAGTGCACTTTAAAATGCACTCATATATCTAATATATATTAGATAGATAGATAGCGATAGGACTAGAAATCATAATATAGCCTGTTCTTTAAAAAAAACAAAACAAAACAAAACAAAGAAAGAAAGAAAGAAATACAATCCTTAAAGAGAGATTACTTGCATGCCTTCCTATCTCTCTAAGAAGGAAAAACAAAAACAAAAACAAAAACAAAAACAAAAAACAAAGAAAGAAAGAAAGAAAGAAATACAATCCTTAAAGAGAGATTACTTGCATGCCTTCCTATCTCTCTAAGAAGGAAAAAAAAAAACAAAAAAACAAAAAAAAAACAAAGAAAGAAAGAAATAAATACAATCCTTAAAGAGAGATTACTTGCATGCCTTCCTATCTCTCTAAGAAGGAAAAAAAACAAAACAAAACAAAGAAAGAAAGAAAGAAATACAATCCTTAAAACGAAAAAAAAAAAAAAGGAGATCGAAGACTATGTATATACCATGCATCTCGGTTTGGTGTTTTCAGCCGAGGTTTGAATGTCGAGTTCAGGTTGGTTGGATGAACTGGGCGTGGTGGTAGTGGATGAAGTTGATGTAGACAGATCAAGACACTAGGACGGCGGTGGAGATGGTGTGTCGGGGGCTGGAAGAAAAGACATAGAAGGAATCTATTGAGAAATAGTCTCAGACTGAAGATGATCTAGATGGGAATGAAGAGAGGAAAAAATGAAAAATAGACCCAATAAATTTGTGACATGGCGTGACGTGGAAAGTTTGCATATGAGGGATGAAGACAATGATAAGCACTTTGAGTGATGGAGTAGCTTAATAAGACAAACGGTGTAGAGCGGGCAGAGTAGCAAAGACAGCCGAAGACACAAAGTTTGGAATAATTTGGAGGGGAACCAAAGAGTTTTTCATAGGGAAAAAGAGACGAGTGTTGGGGTGGGCTTGCAATTTATAAGATAAAAACACATTTTTCGGGACAGAAGATCAGAATTTTTACCAAATTTGAGTTTATTTTAGTACCTGTTAAAGGGAATGGAAGCATCACAAGAGTTGATGAATTTGTTTATGTATGAACTGAGACATTTTAAATCCCAGTGATATGGGCCTTATTATGCATCATTAATCATTTTTTTTTTTTTTAGAACAAAAATTACTTATACTTATCTAATATTATCAGTTATTGTCTCAAAATGCTATCAAATAGTTGACTGAAAGGTTGTTTGTTTCTTTCACACGTTAAAATAAATAAATAAATCAAAATTATACATCTATTTTTCAAGTGATTCAAGAGAGAAAGGAGAATTGATACCTTACATAGTTAAAGTGATTACAAGTATAATTTAGTGTTAATTTTAGACCTTGATTTTTTCATTTATAATTCAATTATAAAATAAAAGGAGAGAAACGTTGCATTGGGAGGTAATATTAATTGCAGTAGATTCGTGTGAAAGTCAGAATATTTAAGGAGTTTGGGTGTGAACGGGGGTATTCTTCCATATAATTTGTACCTGCAATATATTGAGGTTGATCCATTCCCATGATCATGGTCGATACTAAACCAAAATAATGAAGTAAAATACCAGTGTAATTACCTATATATATATATATATATAAAGAAAATCAACTTTCATATGTTGAAGAATTTAATTATTTATTATTGGTAACAAACAATCAATACAAAGGTACATTAGATTTTTTTTTTTTTTTTTTTAAGCTTTTTGTCAAAATGTAACAGATTTATTTCATTGATTCACATGGGATTTGTTCTAACTTTGTAGGAGTCGTGATTTTGAGAAATGTCCCAAAAAGACACTCTTATTTTGTTTTTCTATCAAAAAGTTTTCAAGTTAAAATATAAACACTTATATGTAATCCCAAACAGAGACAGAGGGAACACCTTTAATGGCGACAACCACATCCAACAGCATCAAATAGACAAACCTCCAACGCAGTTGATTGACGATCCCTTCCATACGTTAGACCCTCTCGGACATCTTGACCTCAAAATTTTATATATTTATATATGTATATATATATAGCAAAAATAAAAGAACAGTAAAAATTGTAAAGAGTGACATTTTTCTCTTAAAATAAGATAATATTTTCATATGAATGCATGTTTACAAACTACTATAGTTTCAAATTTTTGATGAAAATGTGTTGATTTTAAGAACTCACTTCTATATAGTTTTAACTTTCTTTAGAGAGAGGGAAAAAAAAAATCTAACTACGGATGTACGATTTTTGTCTATAGTTACATGCTAATTAATGGTCTAAAATTTCCCTCATAGATACTCATTTGTCTTTACCCAATAATTGCAACTATATTTCTTCATGAAGTTCACTCTTCGTTATTTATTTATTTTTTTTTTTTCTTTCGAAGGATACTGTGAAGAAAAATTAGGAGCACTAATGGTGTCGGTTGGAGTCAAGTCACATTCAGTCTAAAACTCACTTTAAACTTGTTGATTGTGAATCTTGTACTGCAACCAATGAATAAAAATCCGAGTTTTTTATTTTATTGTTTCATCATGTTTACATGTAACATGGACAGTGGCGGGAGGAGGTAAGGACCAGGAGGCATAACCCCCCGGATTTTTTGTTTTTTATTTTATTTAATGCAATTTTTGGAGCTAACTACAAGTCGTTTGCAATGGTCTCCCCTCAAAATACTTGTATGCCCACCATCCACCCCTTGAAACGACCCGCCTGCTAGTCAATACATAAACATACTTAAACTTACTCTTATTTTTTATAAAAATTTTGAAATATATATACATCTTTGAAAAATTTCTATTATAACATATTAGTTAAATAATTAATCACTTTCCCAACCAATTAATTATATTCTTAATCACTACTAACTTAAGTCATGGAAATGTTACTATACTCTTAAGTAACTTTGGTATTAGAAGAAGGTCGAATAAGTTATCCTCTATTTAAAACTTATCTTATTTTTTAGTAATTTCAGTCTATTTTTACTTTAGGTTGATATCCACTGGCTTGATTAATTTTTCATAAGAGTTCTTTACATTGTATTTCCTTTGCTTAAAAATGCTTTGTTTACTTAAAAAATACCTTAACTTCTTAAATTAAGCATTTCTTGATACAATACTTAAAATTATATATTGTAATACATAGTATGTATTTAAGGTTTAAAAATCACTCGTGAAATCCAAGTAAATTTAAATCTCTTTGAAAATAATTTTGTAAAACCATAGTTCCTTTTTAGAGAGGTCACAAAACCTTAAAAACTAATTTCAAAAAATTATTGTAATTTGGTTGAATGTATGTGTGCAGGAATATACTCTTTCATGCATAGTTTTGAAAATTCAGTTCTATCCTAAAATTAATTTAGAATTTGGAAATTTATCATTCATGGAATTATAGATGTTGTCGAAATCTACAACTTTCATGTTTTTCCGGCGGCTTAAATATGTCTCTAATTTACCTATTATGCCCCTTGAAAGTTTCTAGCCGTTTACATTTTCCTTGACCGCCTAGTTTTGGAAACTAATAAAAACGGAGGCCTTTAGAGCCTTATTTTTTTTTTTTAAAAAAAAAACTATTCACACTGTCCCCTAGGATTTTCTGTTTACAGTTATAACTTTGTTCAAATTCGGCCTCTAAGAGGCTCAAAATTGAGTTATCAGAAAACTGTATAAATTATTCCGAAAACTGATAGTTTTTTTGTTCTATTTTAAAAGCCCACACACACTACCTCAAACGGTCTAAGCCGTAAGTCTAAATCATCATGCAGCATGTTTGACTCGTGCTCCATTCATAACCTAATTAGCGATAGTCTCAATCTTAAAATTCAACCATTAATTTGTCTACTTAAATTGAAGAACACAATATTAATAGTACACTAATTTACCAAGTTGTATTTTTATGTTGATCTCTTAGCCAACTTGCATATAGTCACCAAACTTGAACATATATAAAAGCATAACCACGTGCACATAATTATCATCAAAACTGATCTTAAAGCATAAAATTGAACATAAGCTTAGAACTAACAAATCAAACTAACCAAAGCATAAATCAAGCATTAGAGACTATTAAATACAAAAATAATTGAACATGAGCTTATGTTCTAACATCCAAAAGCATAAAATATACTTAAATTCCACAAAATCAAAACTAATTAAAGTTTTATTTAAGGGATCAAGAAATATACCTATAAACCTTGAAGAAAGTGGGTTTTAGGTATTGGATTTGAGAGAAGATCCCTGTCCTATCTCTCTATGAAAACTGGCCACCAAGGATGCTTTACGTTCTTCTTCCTCTTTTTTTTTTTTTTTTTTTTTTTTTTTTGAGTCTAAGAACTAGAGAGAAAGGAGAGAATATAGCAAATAGCCAAATTTCTACTACTTACACTTATTTATAGGTGAAATTTTTAAATTTTCCTGTAATTAAATTTTTATCTTCTAATTTCCTTGGTTTATATAATTGGCCTTAAAATACAATTTTTTTTTTTTTACTTTCTTGTCCCGAAGAAAAATGGCTATATTGAGGTTTTTGAGCCAAAAAAATACCCCCTCATGTTTATCTCTTGAATTCTTTCCAAAATTACAATAAATCAAATAATTATGTAATTATCCTCAATTACTTAGCCTCCAACTAATGTCATGTTTGGCCTTACTTCCTAATAGGCAATCCATTTTCTTAATGATCCTGATAATACAAATATTGTCCTAGCTACTA
>JAFMPE010040657.1:397-15504 GCA_024759925.1 Ficus religiosa | reverse complement strand
GCCGAGATGACCTTGAATTCTTAAAATATTGGTCATTTTAGTCATTTCTATACAATTCTGTTAATTTATAATAGAATGAGAGGGTATTTTAATAATTTACTAATAATTAATTTTAAAAAATTTTAAAAATCTCTCTCTCTCTCTACGTTTTGGATTCGATAAGAGGTTGGGGGGAGGGGGTTTCAAGGGTCGGAGGTCCGAGCTAGGTGACTCTCTCTCTTTCTTTGTGCTTTGGATTCGGTTGGGGGGGGGGGGGTTCGATGGTTCGAGCTCTACGACAGGGAAGCCGGCGACACTAGGTTTGGTCCAGGGATTGGGTTTGGGTATGGTTTGGTTGGGGGGGCTGGGCTTAGTATGGGTTTGGTTCGGTTGGGGGGCTAGATCGGTTTGGTCCTAGGGGAGGGGAGGGGACCCAGATCGTATCGGGGTTTTTGGGGTCAGGGTGGCGGGAAGGGTAGGGCTCGTCGTTGGATTGAGGGCGCTTGGGTTGCCGGAATTTGGGGGGGGGGTGGTGTTTGGGGAGTGCAACTGCTTCAACGCGGGGGGTGGCGGTGGCGCAACCTGAATTTGGGTTTGTGTCCGGGGGGGGGGGGTGTTTGTGAGAATGTGGGGGCGGAGGGAGGGGGGAGAAAGAGAGGGGAGCGGGAGAGGGCCATTTTGGTCATTTTACTACAAAAATCGATCACTTTAGCGAGATTCCGTTAGAAATTTAATGTAATTGGACTTAAATGACTAAAATGGCCAACATTTTAAGAATTTAGGATCATCTCGACCAAAAAAACAATAATAAAGCACGAACCAAATCGTTACCTTTTAAAAAATTTGGGGACCGTCTAAGTTAATTATTCTTATTTAAAAATCAATTATAATTACTACTTGGTATGTATCTGGGTTACCAATTGGTTACCAAACGCCCCAGTTGGATACCAAATGGTAACCAATTAGTTGACAACTACCGATGAGTTTCTGATCGATAATTGCCACCGACAGGTTACTAGTTGGTTACCGAATGGTAACAAGTTGGTTACCAAACACCGACAGATTTCTGATCGATAACCACTGCCAGTGGCTGATAACCAGTTAGTTACTGACCACTGACAGGTTAATCATCGTTACCGACAGGTAACCAGTTGGTTACCAAATGATAATCAGTTGATTACCAATCAGTAACCAATATCACCAATAGGTAACTAGTTGGTTACCAAATAGTAATCAATTAGTCACTAACCATCGGAGAGTAACCATTTGGTTACCAACCACCACTGGTAGGTAACTAGTTAGTTACTATCTGGAAACTACCGGTCTCAGTAGATTTTCTAGAATCCATCACCGGAATATTTAAATAACACCAAACTTATCACTGAAAAACTATAAATATTCAACAAAAAATAATAAAATTCCACAAATAGCCAAAAAAATCCACAATCCAAACACATAATCACAAGAAAATTTCTCAAAAATACATACAATTTAGGTACCAAATTTGCATGAGTTCGTGGAAGAGCAATCTCTGATTTGACGGTACCACTACCGTTGCTCAACGATTCGAGCTCTCACCGTCACTGGAGAGGGAGAGATCCGCAACCACAACACCGGGACCATGACGACGACGGCTCCGATCAGGCAAGGTCGCTACAACTTCGATCGTCGCGGCCGTTACAAGGGCAGATCCGATCGTCGCGACGGATCATCCTAATGACAATTTTTGCAAGACTTTTTATCCAAAGGAAAAAAATCAATCCACTCTTTGTTTGTGTGGCACACCCCTAATTATCCCCTATTTCAACATATAGAAGATTTCCAAGTAGATGATGACCTCTTTTCCTGTTTTTCTGAATAGAGCTGTTTAATGTTTTACTGTGTCCTCTGAAATAACAAAGATCGTATGTTTGTCGTACATAAATTTTAAGATAGTTAACGATAACATAGACTACTCTTCTTTTGTTTTCACTTATGATCCTAATAGATTGATCATAATAGATTTTACAATGGAAGACACGAATAAATAATAATTTTCTGAAAATATATATGAAAAATAGCATATCTTAAAAATATTTGAAGAAAATAACGTATTTATAATAAACAATTTGTTTATGAAACATATTTACAATAAAGAAAGATTATTTTATAAATATCCTCGTAAGTAAATTATTTATTGAAAATATGCCAGCCGTAAATTTTTCTTTTTTTTTTTTTTTTTGGAGGAACCATAATTTTTTTTTTTAAATGACCTATTTGTTGCAATTTCTTTTTTGTAAATGATACGGTGAGAATACTACCAATCCAAAAGGAACCCAAAAAAAAAAAAAGGGTGAAAAAAGTGTTCAATCATATCAAAACATCCCCACCGATGCCTTTTTCTTATTGACAAATAATTTATTATACAGATTTCAAAAAAAAAAAAAAAAAAAAAAGACAAAAATACAAAAAATACAAAAACAAAAAACAATATGCTTTCAGCAGCAATCCATAAAAATAAGGTCAGCTTAAAAGGTTGCACTATAGTCTTTTCTGCAACCTTGTTATTCTAGCTATAATTTCAGAGACAATTGCATGCAAGTAAAACAGAGATTGTTGGGCTGACTTATTCTCTTCCCAGAAAGAACACACACGTTTCATAATCCGTAAAGCCGTTTCTATTGAAGCTACAACGGACTCCTCCATCAAGATTGAAAACCGAAATCCACAGAGATTTGGAATCTCAATGCTCAAATGTGACATTCATAAAAACGTTGGGGGGGTGGATAACCTGTGAGAGATCAAAGAGGAGTCAAGTTTTCCGAGGCTCAACAAACACAGATGTCGTCCGAGGAGGAACAGTGAAGGATCCCGTGGATGGTTCATAAGTTGAGCTCTTGACTACTTGATCAGAGGACGTCAGCTGCACCATATAATATTAGTAAAAAACCATAATGAATTTGCTACAAAAAGGGGAAAGAACGCCAAACGAACAATTCAAGAGAAACTTCTAGATATATGATTTAAATAAACACCACAAAGTCGTTTAAATGGGTTGGTAAGGTAAAATGCTCAGAAGAGTCATAATGCTGAGATGGGCAAAGAGATAGAACAATGATGAAACCAGAAACTGACTTAACCGCCTGTAATACATTGCAAAAACAAACGTGGTCTACCTGTACAGGATGGATTTGGAGAGTTCTAGCCCTTAGTGTGGGACTAGAAAACGACACTGGAGTTGGACACGCATTGATGATAACCACAATGTATGAATAGCTGTAGATGACAAAGGATCATATCATTAATCCTGGTCGTATCATAGACATCAAAAGAGACGGCTGAAACTTAAACGTTTACCCACGTTGGATCCAGTTGGGACAACCCTGGTAGACCTTCGTGACCATCTTCAATACTCATTACTATGACTCCAGGAATCGACGAGGAACCAGTATTGTGGAAACGTACTCGCTCCTAATAACATAAGATATGCCATGTACTTTTACCATAGACTCTTTGAGGAACAAGGAAAGAAGAAGGAAAAAAAAAAAAAAAACAACCCCACTACGTGTAATATTCTATTGGATTATTTTCATCCATGACCTTGAGCTTTTAAGGTCATTCTCATTTTGCCCCTTGAACTTTAAAAACTCCCACTTTTCCCCTTGAACTTCAAATTTAACCCCACTATAACCTTTCTATCAGAATTTCAGATAAAAACAGATGGACAAAAGAAAAAGAGTTAGTCATGTGGTTCTTTTCCATTTGTTTTTAGCAGAAATCCTGACAAAATGACCTTAATAGGGGAATTAGTCTTATTAAACTCATTTTGTAAGGATTTCTGCTGAATGTAATCGGAAAAAGACCACATGACTACACTTAACCCTTTCTTTTTCATCTGTTTTTAACTTAAATTATGATAGAAGGGGTAAAGTGGGGTTAGATTCAAATTTCAGGGGGCAAAGTGAGTTTTTAAAGTTCACAGGGCAAAGTGGGAGTGACCCTAAAATTCACGGAATAGATGAGAGCAATCCTAGTCTATTTTATTTTTTAAAACAACAGAGGACCCAGGGAGATGATTATGAAAAGGGAAGAACAATTAATAAGCAGTTTGAAGACTGCTGTAGCACATGTAGCACATAAATGGTTGAAAATTGTTCAGCTTCAGGTGGTATTTATAGATTAGCATGACGGCTTAAAAAAAAAAAAAAAAGATAATCTGCTATCATGAACCGACCTTTTCTTTGAGTTCTCACCTGGATAGCATTTGCTGTCTTCAAACGGAAAAGCGGTGAAGAGTACCTAATACGTAACAAGTTTGAGAAATTCTCGACTGCAGCAAGTATATGACTTCTCTGAGGTTTGAAAGATGGATCTGCCAGTCTAGGTTTAATTCTGACAATTGACATAACAAATGTGTTATTCAACAGACCTGATTTGCTGCATAATACTAATATAAATGTGTAAAGGTAAAACAAGTTTAAATAACAGAATCCAAAGTTATTTTACTGCTGAGACACAGAGGAAATGAAAAGATAGATATACGAAATGTACAAGTGCTTACAGTGGCCAGTTTTTCTCATTCTTTGCTTTTGGAGGAAGGCCAACACCCCAATTATTTGAATTGTACGTAAAGTCAAGCCTGGAAATGGATAAAAGAATGAACTTCAGATTAAACGTAGGTGGATTGTGTTCAGATGGCACAATTCTTGATAAAATGAGACAAAAGAACTAGGAATGTTTTCATTTTTTACCAGAAAAAAGATCACAAGTTACTCTTCTTCGTGGAATTCATTATGGCATATTTACTCATGGTTATCCAAATCACAGTTACGGGGATCAAAAGTTCAGATGGTAACTGATAGTCAGAATATTAGCCAACCTGTTAAACCAATCACCCGAATTGTATGAATCCCGATCGAGGGATTTTGAGCGGAGCATCTCGTCCCCAGAGTGGAAAAATGGTAGGCCCTGGAAAACATTTACTACAGCATGTTCTGTCATTGCTCTAACCGTAGATAATCAACAGTGTTTACTTTATGTGATGACCATATCTGTAAGAAAGAGGAGTAACAAATAAAAAAAAGGTCATTAATGACATTTAGAAATAGATTAATACCTGTGACAACGCTATTATATTTGTTGCCAAATGATTAATCCTGCATCTTTCATCGACAGAAATTTCCATTGGAGTCTACAAGTAAAGATCTGAGTTAGACCACAAGCCTTGCGGGTGTGGCTTGACAACAATGTAAATAATCATCGTACCTTCAAGCTGATAATGTCAAACAGGGTCTCATTGTCATGAGCAGAAACATAATTAATCTGGAAAACAGTCGATGTATATTACAAGCATTAGAAACATTAAATCATTATTCGAGTACAGATTTGAACTATCAATATTGACAACTTAAGCATTCTTATTGTAACCTTATTTGAAGAAATTAATGAAACTAGTATTAATTTGGAAACTTCCAAAGGAAAACAGGCATTAAGAGTAGAGTAACTTTAATCTAGCAGAATAGAAAATATTCGTTCCAGGCTGACGTCATTTATATACATCTCTCTTATATCCGTCAGTACTTAGATCACTTGTTTTAAGTTTTGTTCTTAGGTAGATCACTTGTTTTAACATTGAGTATATAGTGAATATTGTTGTTAACACGTGTCCTAATCTGCTGCTGACAGGAAGACAATGAGGGGAAAAAAAAAGTTGAATCAACATAATCTTCACACACACACACTGAAAGAAAGGGTGAGAATTTGAGCTCTAAGAATGAAGTCTTGCAATATCTTGCAAATCCGTTACACGCTGAAACTGAAATATAGAAGTGAAATACAACTCAACAATATAGAAAAGTTGAATTGAGTCCTTACAGTTTCTGTGGGGCATGAAGCATAAGCCACAGGTGATCCATCATAAGTTAATACTTCAGATCCTTTTACCTAAGCAAACAATTGGAAGCAAACGTCAGCAAGATGACCCGTTTTCAATTTTAACAAAAACGTGTTATGGTGCATGTACAATGAATCATATAGTTAAAATTGGCATCAGTTTTTTTCCTTTGTTTATGGGAGGATGCCTTGTCCTCAAGTCCTTGTAATTGATCAAATTATCAATGAAAGGGTTTTTCTTTATAAAAAAAAAAAAAAAGAAAAAAAAAAGGCATCGGAAGATCGGTCGGATAAAAAATTAATATCGCAGTGTTTTTTTTTTTTTAGCTGAAATTAAATTGTCAGGCAAGTGTTGATGTACAAGCATGAAGAGAAGCAAATTATAAAAACAAAAAACTTATGTTAGTGAGTTGCGAACTGCAACTGCAACTGCTCCTCAACAACATGTGACTGACTGAAACTATAGAAAGGATTAAATAGTTTGTTCTTTCGAAATAGAATAATAGCTACTGGAAGAGAAAGTAATCTACACAAAGAAATATCAAAAGGAGAACAAGTGTATAGCATTGTAGATGGTCATGAAAAATATACTTGTTTTCACATTCATGTGCTAGAAAATATTTAACTGCATTAACACATTGAAGAGATTGGCGCAGTTTATGATATTGGGCTGTATGACTCAACTGCGTCATACTTTATTTCTCAGTAACTACTGCATTACCTCTTTCCCTTCATTATTGGTTAGCACGAAGTCTCTCAAATTTGCAGCCATCCCAACCTGAACGATGAATAACCAAGATAGATTAGTGGAAAATTCCAGAAAATTCCAATAATTTACTCACATCTGTCTGGTATCAGTAATGATGATAACCAAAAACAGTTTAAAAATTTGATGATTTAGGAGATAAAAAAGAAAAATCATGCAGAAATATGATCTATTGTTTTTTCTTCTTTGACGAGCTTCTGCTTTTATCAGATACATCGTATAATTAGCTCATCAAACTGGCAGGAAAGAATAAAATTTGACGAACCCTTACAGATAAATGTAAATACTTAATTTTTTTGTATAAGATTTGATTCTATATATTTGAAACTAATATAAAAGAAAAAAAAAATTTTCTTGTTTGTGCCTACTAATGCATTTAAAGTAATTAAAAAAAGGGTAAGTTTAAGCTCTCTCTCTCTCTCTCTCTCTCTCTCTCTCTGTTTTTTTTTTTTTTTTTTTTTTTGAAACTTGGCTGGAAAGTCTGAGTCATTAAACCCATATGCCAAATTCAGTTCCATATTGGACACTCGAAAAAAAATAATAATAACAAAATAACTTGAAATACAAATTTAAAAATATCACTAATATTTGCTCAATGTAGAAAGTGATCCTCACCAAGGAACATCAAGGTCAGCTGACATTACCTCGATGCAGAAAGAGCAAACCTATTTCTGGGACTGAGATTATCCTTACACCTAGAGGACATTGCTCCAGGACAACATGATCACGTATAAAAATATAAAACCAAAGTTTATCAAAGAGAAATGCCCATTTGTTCTTTATTCTGGAGCAGAATTTTTCCACCAACATTAGAGAATCTACAAATATATCGTGTATTTCGAAGATTGAAATAACCCATGCCTCACATGCCAGCCAAGCTGGATTGCAACTAGATGAAGATTTAAAGTCTTTTTTTTTTTTTTTTTTTTTTTTTTTTTTTTTTTTTTTTTTTTTTTGTCGGGGTTAAAGAAAATGCTAAAAGTTCACAAATGCAACAAGGTGTTTAACCTGGATGTGATCCTTTGACGATGCAAGCATTGCTTCAGCATGTGGACCATGGTCATGACCATTAGGCTACAAAAGAAGACAGAGAACAAACTGTAAGCAAAAAAATTGTATAATAAAGAGATTGCGTATGGAAAAAGAAAAAGAGAAAATTCTGACAAATAGTATTAGCTTGATTAAATAGATGGTGCAAAGCACCACATATGATTGTTCTTTCTCAAAAAGTGAGCTGGCAATTCAAAATCTAATAGTCCTTTCAACATACACACACACACACATATATACACATATATAAGTATGACAAAAAGATAAGAAACAAATATATAAAATCAATGAAATACCTGCAACAACAGACCAGTTACGAATCCTTGCTGAAGTGGATGGCCAAATGGAGATCCACCAAGTGCTGCATCCCGAATCCGGTCATTGAAACTAAATTCAGAGCCAAAGTTACTCAACCCGTTAGTTACTTTATACATAAAGTATCGGATACAACTGAACAGAATTTATATCATCTTTGCCAATGGAAAATTCAGACACTAAGAAGCATTAGGGAAAGAACATTTATGACGAGTTTAAATTCAGAAGGAGAAAAAAAAAAAAAAAAAAAGAGAGAGAGAGAGAAAAGAAACTGGCATATTTCAATAAAATATTCCAGGTACATCATATGCATTTGTCTACTTAATAGGGTAGGATATAACAACCTCAATGTATATATCATGCGAGATGAATTTTAGCAATAACCTTTCGCATTGACTAGACCAGCCCAAAATAATGATTAAAAGTACCAGTTTAAGGTTGACTCGTGCATAAAAAGGTTTTGGAAATATAGTGACAGAAACAACTTGTAACGAAGACAATGAAAAGGTCAAAGGGTACCTTCCAATTCCAGTTCCATAAAGGTTGAATTGTGATGCATTTATCCCACGTCCATTCTTGGCAACTTCACCAAAGTCCCACCCTTCACCATATCTTCATAAGGGAAAAAAAGGTGAAAAAAACATATTTATGGGCCTACAGAGACTATAGTCGAGCAATGATGGTAGAAACTATCACTGGTTAGAGAAGAGAAGCTAGGTAGTGAAACGTACAAATAAATACGTGAACCATCAATGCCATCCCTTTCCTTCGTTAGGCCAAAGAGTGCCGCTTTTGCTTTTATCTAAGGGAACAATATGTCTTCATTTAGCTCCATACAACCATGCATTTGCACCATGCTAAATTGGTAAACAATTGCTTACCATTGTTCTTTTCATTATATGACCCATTAGGTCAAATCGAAATCCATCAACCTGACAAAAAAGCCTGTTAAAATCAAGGAGCATGGGTGCAATGATGCATGAAAATCATAAAACCTTGCATAAAGCTCAGTTTACTCCACACT
Source organism: Ficus religiosa (assembly GCA_024759925.1). NCBI lineage: Eukaryota > Viridiplantae > Streptophyta > Magnoliopsida > Rosales > Moraceae > Ficus > Ficus religiosa. Next base: position 6,499 of record JAFMPE010040657.1, on the reverse strand, counting down.
TTTATGTGGAAAGATAACTATTGAAAATAATAACTATTGAAAAACAAGGACAAACTATTAAGCAAAAAAGAGACAGCTTTTCGAAAAAGAATAAAATATAAGTTACAGATTGCTGTGCAAGCCATCACCTTGTAATCGACAACCCAGTGCAGAAGATCGTCAACAATTAGACGCTCAACCATAAAATGCTCGCTTGCAGTGTTATTGACACACGTACTATGCTCAATATAACCATCAGTGTTTCTTCTCAAATAGTAACCTGGAACAACCTGTAATGAAATACCTTGTCACAACCGAAAAATGTGCGTAATTTACAGAAAAATAAGGCAGAAATAAACTGGTAATACGTAAATATGTAAATATATATACTAGGTGACAAGCACGTGTGTAGACAAGAAAAGCAAAGCAAAGCAAAGCAAAAAAATAAAAACTAAAAAAAAAAAAATTGCCACGTGGTGATTTAGGACCCACCACATGGCGTTGACGTGGCTGCCACATGTCAAGCAGGGAGGGTAGGCTCTTTTATATATTGGTAATATATATATATATTTATTTATTTACATCTAGGCGGAACCTAATAACCGTGAGTTAACTGCACGTTTCCAGCAGGCATAATGGGACAGAGAACATTCATAAAAAATCACAACCTTATCAAGAACTGAATTTTCATCGAAGGGTCCGCTTCCATGTAAATGATTATAGACAACATCCAATACTACACGTAGTCCAATATGGTTAAGTGCCTGCACCAAATAATTTTGCGGTTTATTATTAAAAAATCAGCAATAGACATCATTACGGTGAATAAGAGGGAAACATAAGGACTCTGAAAGAAGAAAGTGGGAAAAGGGCAAGAATAATGAGAGTTTTTGTGTTAAAAGAAAATTTTTAACTCCAGAAAAGGAGGGAACTTCCGTTAAATTCCGTGCGTGGACATACCAAAATTTCTACCTCAATAATCCACATTGAAGTACTTTAATTGTTTGTAAGTGAAAGAAAACTAGTAAACTCAATGAGTGTACTATAAACGAACAATTAGGTTAGCATCTGCAACAAAAACACAATATCCGGACCTGAACCATCCTTCTAAACTCAATAATACGGGATGAACCATTTGGGCTAGTTGCATAACTTCCTTTTGGGACTCCCCAGAGAACAGGATTATACCTTTACAAGGGAGAAGAAAACTGGTGAAATTTATAAAATGCAAAGCATTTAAACCTGATAGTCTTGTCCAAAAAGAAGTCAAAAGCATACCCCCAGTTATAGCCATCATTATCTTGGATAGCAGTAATTAGAGCTTGTTGTTCAGCGGAATCTGGTGGCAACTTTTCAAATATCTTGGTGTCTGCACAAGTATTTAAGGCCCAAGTCATTTTTATTAATGATGCCTCTAGCACAAGACTGGATCTGACTCAAATGCAAGGTCAAATGTTAAAGAGAAACTCTATAAGAAGTTCTTAGATCACTGATCATGCTCGAGGCCGTGTAAAAGTAGCTACTTACCAGCAACCAACGTTTGTACACAATATGTTAAATGCTGAAAGATGTTTATCAATTGATCACTGAAATGGCTCTGAACAAAAACACATACAGAGCGAGACTCCTGCACTCCTTTATATTTAAAGGCTACTCTTGAATTAATTTGAAATTTTACACGACACTAGAATTTTGAAGTGGGATGAAATATTTAAAAGATTATAGAAAGCACACAGCCCAGACGAAGTAACAAATATGCATACCAGCAGACTTCCACTTCTCCTTCTCATCAGCAACATCGCCAAACTGGAAGGTCGGTAGTAAATGGATGTGAGTAATACCAGCATCCGATAATTTCTTTAGATGGCAGACACCTGCCGAGTCCTTCAAGAAGCAGATGTTCACTGTTAGGTAATAAAGCATACAAAGCATTTTCTTACAAATATATATATAAGGTTCAAATGTAACAATAACGAACACATTAATCAGTCCTCCCAAGTTTGTCACCATTCTTTTTTTTTTTTTTTTGGATATACATTGCTAAGAGCGAAAAAATAACCACTTTAACAACCAGCCCTAATACCATGTCATGTTACCAAGAACTCTAAATCCATAGAGAACAGCCAATAAAGCAGTTCAAGCTTCAACAAACTATGAGACACAACAAGCATATCAAGAAAAGTAAGAGCTTTCTATCAGAAACAAATAAAAACAAAAAGAAAGAAAAGAGAGAGCTAAGGCACTGTATTTTTTTTATGACATAAAAATGAAGAAAAATGTTCATGTTCTTACGAACAGCTTTTCAAATAATCAGGACAATAACAGAAATACCTGTAAAGTAAAGGCCAAATAACCACCTCGAAATTCGTCGTTTACAGTCAGGTCACTGGCACTGTAGGAGCCATGCGGCAACATGAGAAAAAGACAGCAAAATTCAACATGTTGCCAAATAAAACAACAATAACACGTCACTTGAACTCTGTTTTTTAGAAGTAGTTTGAAGTGAAACTTTGAGTATTTTTAATTTTTAATCTCCTACGGTTCTCATATCATACCAGCTCCGTCCAACAGAGTTCCTATGAAGCAATACTAGACAAATAGATGAAAGGGAAGTCAAGAAGACTCCAAATCAAACTCTTGAACTATTTAAAAGAAGCATAATGGTGCAGAGTTCTAGTCCATATAATAATTCTTTTCATCTGCAAGCCTTCATATTTTTTACATGCACGTTTCAAGTATAGTGAGGGCTCAAGTAATTACCTGAAATCCCTAACATGCAACTCATAAATACTAATGTCTGAGAAAGAAAGTACATCGGGTTTGTCATCTGCCAATTTATCCCATCCTTCAGGTTTTAGAGTGTCGGAAGCAATATCCACGAACAAAGTCCGGCACCCATCAGCTGAAAGCCTGCCATAACAAGGAAACAACTTTTATGAGCATGGGGGATTTAAAATGTAATGGAAAGTGTTAAAGCAAAAAATTACAGAAACACCCTAGCTATTTTTGGAAACAGTTTGCTATAGGAGACAACCAGTATTACCCTCTAGCATATGGATCATTTGCATAGCATTTTACAATTTGCAAAGTACTAGGATGGTAGACGGATACTTCATATGTATAATAGCAACCATCCCAATTTTTTGGTCCTTTTGTACTCCACACACCGCTAGTCTCCTCAAGTTCAACAATTTCTAGAGGACTTCCACCAGAAGGGTCCTTATAAATGCAGGCCCGTACCTCCTGTTTCAAACCAAAATTAATTATACTAGAATTGAACATCTAATAAAGACACAGAATGATCAATTAAGAAAGAGAGAGACAAGTCATGTAAAACTAGATAGTAAGACCTATCTTAAAATTTGACATACTTGCGCGGTGGGTGCCCAGAGGAAGAGTGATATAGCTTCACTTGAGTAAACTGCACCAAGAGGACCACTATACGAGAACAACTCATCCAGGACTCCAGGTAATTGCAAGCCAGTAGCATTGCTACATTTTCCATCAGCTGTGCAACACAAAGAAGTAACATAATAAGAAGAAAATTACATTGGATTCCCTGACATCGATTAAAATGGATGCTTATTTTTCATTTCCCATTGCACTATGCGAGTCAAAGGAACCAGATATTCCAATAGGCCTAAAAGTTGTATCTTAAAACATCAAATCAAGACATTAACATCCTATCTCAGTAAGGAACCATTCCATCTAATTTTCGAATTCATTTCACTTTGAAAGAGTTAAGAACAGGGGTGGAGCCACCCATGGCCAACTGGGGGTTTCTGCCCCAAGTGAACTTTTGATTATTTATTAATTTGTTTCAATTTTACCTATAAAAACGTTACATTATCCTCATTTTGCCGCCACTACAAATCGATTATCCCTATGTATGCCCCCCTGAGTTGAGAAAGCATTCTTCACAAACAAAACTAGTGATTCAACACTCATGAACGTTAGCAGTGAATTGTTCTCTGTAAATCGACCAATCAAGAAAAATAAGCAACAGAAACATACTTACAGTCAAAAGCAGCAGCAGCCAATTGGCACTTGAGGAGGAGTTTCACATCTAAACCAGGAGGTACTCTAAAAGCACTGTAATCACGGATGTGTGGGAACTTTTCAGTCACCTAGAAACAAATTTTTTTTTTTTTCAAAAAAAAAAAAAAGAAGAAGAAAACCTTGTCACAGAAAAAGAACACTCAAAAACAGTAATAACCACCAATATGAAAATTCAAAGAAAACTAACAAATTATCCAAACTAACAATGTGTGTTCTTACATTTATGGGAAGCCCAGAGCTATCTTCTTCAAGCTTAACCTTAATATCCTCTCCTGTTACAGAATTTAAACACCATCACCAATTAGTTTTCTGAGCTCAAATCTCCAACAAACAAACATAATTCACAATTAAAAAAAAAAATCAAAACCTTGGACACCGACGTCCTCGGTAACAGACAGATTAGCGGTTTTGCTGGCGAAAAGGTACGAGGAACCACCATCTCCGACATCCACATTCCACGCGATGATCGATTCGCTGACCCAAAACGCTCTCGAGCACAGCAAACTGTCCTGCAATTCAACGACATTTCACCAAAAAGGATACAAAAATCGAAACTTGGAAAGGAGATTGGCAAAGTCTCGGAGAAAACCGGAGAGACCGGAGGAGACGACATGGAAGCGGAGGCGGAGAAGCGGCGAAGAGGCTGGGCGGGGAATGGGGGAAGGGGGGAGGGGTTTGGTTTGGGGGTGAAGAAACGACGGCGTTGTGGAGATGGAAGAGAAGGGCGGGCCGTCGTTGAGCGCGGTGGCGGGAAATGACGGTTGGCCGTTGGAGCGGTTGGGGAGTGTGAGTGAAGAACAAGAAGCTGAGAGTGAGCGCAGCGTAGAATAGTCATTTTCCCTCTTTTTTTTTTTTTTTGTTTTTTTGGAACCCTTTTGGGATTTGCCAGTCCCTGATCACGTTCTTTTTGGATCTCGTTTACTTTTTGCTGTTTTCCTGTTGGAAAAATGGGATTCATCCCCTTACTCTCACGGCGGGACCCACATGTAGGACCCAATATTTGTAAGTGATATGGACCAACTGTTTTTTATTATTATTATTATTATTATTTAATCTGAGGAGGGTTTCGAATTTTGTATTTTTAAATGAAATAATATATAATATTATTGTTAGTTTATGTCTACAATCATGTTAATAGATGAACTAATAAAGAGACATATTTGAAACGGGTGAGTCTTGTTGTTAATCTATCTCACAAAAAAAAAAAAAAAACTCTTACTAAATCTTATTAACCCATTTAAATTTACAAGAATAGAATGTGGTTTTTCCATTATGGATTTAGGATACTCATAGAGTATTTTGCTTATCTAATTAATTATATTTCATTATATAAAGATTGGAAAGATAAATTTCATTTTTATTCTCTGAACTTTTTATTTTATTATTATTATTTTTTGCTAAACAATTTTCTCTGCACTTTAATTCTGTTGTAATTTTGCTACTTGACTTTTGAAAACTGGTAGATATACTATTTGAATTATGAAATGTTCTCTTTTTGTTAGTTAAATAATTGAAATTATTGACACGACAATGACTAAAGTGTAATTTACTAAAGATAGACTTTATTTTTATCCCCCTGAACTTTAATATTCTTGTAATTTATCTACCAAACTTTGAAAACTAATTTTTGTACTCCTCAAAATTTAAATGGTTAGAAAGAATGCCCTTCAAACTTAAACAATTAGCAAAAATGTCTACTGTTTCATATTTTGACCAACATAAAACTTAGAAAAATTTTATTTTTATCCTTTAAATTTTATTATATTTATAAATTTATCCTTAAATATTTAAAAACTGGTACTTATATATCTAGACCTTAAAATTGACGTAGCATTAGTGTGACGCCCCGACTTCCTAAGCCGGGTCCGTCACCTTACTTGCTTGACTTAAACTTGCGGAAAAATTTGGGAAAATTTGTTTTTTGTTTTTTGTTTTTTTTTTTTTAAACTTTATTTTGAAACCCCTCAAAACTTTATTTTAAAGCTTTCAACTTGAACTTGAACACTCAAGCTTATAATTGCTTGTAGGTACTTACTCGAGTACCGAACTTTCAAACCCTTCTTG
>JAFMPE010040546.1:1123-22971 GCA_024759925.1 Ficus religiosa | reverse complement strand
ATTTAAATCATCCACTTATGATGTCATAATTTCATGGGGAGGTGATGTCATCATCTTAAGGCCTCGTTTGGTTTTTTCTTCAAAATGCAGTCTATTTTCTTGCTAACACAGATATTTCCAATACTGTGTTTACTAATACCCAGTACAATTTAGTACTGTTATACTTGACTACAGTCCAAAATTTATCTGCGTAAAAATGGAGTGTAAAAATTTTCTTATTTCTTGGAACCTTTTTGCCCTTAGCCCTAACTTGGTGTGCTTGATTTTTCTAGGGTGGTCTCATAGCTTACTCTTGCTATCTTGTCCGAAAAAAAACAATTTTCACAGTATATTTTTCATACTGCTTATCAAATAAGTATACTGTCATGCCTTGACCTCTCCGGTCAGCCTTTGACTATTCTTGGTCAACCCTTTGACTTTTTTGGTCAACTTTGACTTTCTTGGTCAAACTTCGACCAACATGAAATCATGAAATTTTATCATGCCGTTTTCCTTAAAACACCCATACAAGGCTAAATAATCCATCGTTGAGTCTCGTGGCTAGTTAAGCGAGAACTCAAACTTATACTGATATTCTATTCCAAACATGATTCTGACTTAGGTTTTCCTTGTTTCAAAGGAAATCTATAGTCGTCAAAATTTCCGGGTATTACAAATCTTATGTTGTTTTTTGTAACAAGTTTGAATAATTATTTTGTAGCTCTTTAGTGGATTGTTGTGCAAGAGAAGGTGTTGATCAACAGTTCAAGTTTATTTCTCCAATCCTTGTCTCACCAGTTCAACATAATGTGAATCGCAAAGTCTACTATAGAGAGAGAGCCAACAATATTTTACGGATCTTAACAAACGCATCAAAAGGAAAGTTGTTTCTCATGCCATAAAAAATTGGCTAACATTGGATCTTGACAGTTATTGATTCAAGGGATGACTCAGTCCAGTATTTTCATCCTCAAGGAAACAAACCAGATGATGATTTTAAAGACCTAATTAAGTTGTAAGGATATTTTTATGTTCCAAATTGTGATTTGACATTACATTATTCTTGTTTTAATTATTTTGAACTTTGTTAAATTGTTATGGCACTTAATGACTTGAAGATTTTGGGAGGAAAAGGAGTAAGAAAGCGACGCAACTACGAAACATTGATTGATACTGTTCGTTGTCCTCTATAAGAAGGTTATGTTGATTGTAGTTATTTTGTTTTAGCCTTCATGAATAACCTTAACTCTTGATGGACTATCTTTACTTCAAACTAAGGAATTTTATATTGACGTTGACATGAATTTAGTAAGGCAAGAGTGGACTAATTTTGTAATGTAGTTCATCCAATATGGTTAGAAAACAATCTATAAATTTTGTAATGTAGTGTATGTTTTTGTAATAATTGTTGTACATTGTGACACAAAATTAATTGAATATTAGCTATTATTTTAATCTGGGCTATACAATGGATAACACACGGCTAAACAATGGATAACACACGAGATTTGCCACCCGTAGGAAATCGAATAAATTTTGAATTTTTTTTTTAATGTAAACATACCATGACCGTTTTTGGAAAAAATGGTCATGGAATGAAAACCTTCCATGACTGTTTTTTCCAAAAACGGTCCCACAACCATTTTTTCTGAAAATAGTCATGGAATTGTAACACACCATGACTGTTTTTTCCAAAAACGGCCGTGGTAGGTTTTCATTCCATGACGGTTTTTTTGAAAAAACTATCGTGGAATAGACCTATCTATCCCTCATTTGGCACCAGTTTTGTTTATTCCACGAGAGTTAAAAAACTGTCATGGAATCCAAATAGATTCCATGACCTTGGATACTACGACAATAAAAAAACGGTCATGAAAAAGATACCATGACGGTTAAAAGCTGACGTGGTATACTTTTTTTGTACTAGTGTTGTATTCTTTGAGACCTAAGTCCATTGGTTCATAGGATGAAACGACAACAACGTTTTTCAAAAAATACTTCCTACACCATAAAACAAACTATCTTAAATGACAAATTGCAACCTTCACCCAAAGGGATAGTGTAACGCTTTATCAAGCTTAGGAATAGTTTGAAGATTTGTTGAATCTGTGTCCCCACCATGGGTACTAGAATTGACGCTTGGTCAGCTACTTCTATGAAGAACTTACAATCTACGAGCCCCAATTTGTGGAAATGATGTGCAATGGAGAATTCTTATATTAAGGCCCCCAACGAGGCTATCGAGTACTTGAATGACATAGCCGAGAGAGCCCACACATAGACTGAACCAAGTGCTACTGATGGCATGAGTAGGTCCCGACCAACTGGAGTCTATCATCTACAGGAAGAGGACAACCTCAAAGCGCAAGTGAAGCTATAACAAGGCAAACGAAGGCCCTAAGACTAGAGATAGTATAGGAATCCACACGGTCACAAGGGTTGAATAGCACGACACATGCTTTGTTTATGGAGGGGTAGATCATTAAGCTCAGGATTGTCACACTTATTGTGAAATGGGAGGGGTGTACAAGGAACAATATAATGCTATATGGGAATAGAAGAAACATTATACTCCCTACTATCCACCGAAAGAATATTGTGAACCTCAATACAACGCACAAGACAAAGAATTGTCTTGAGAATATGTTACAATCATTCATGGAGGCACATAATAAGACGAATCAAAAGGTTGAAACAATTCTCATGCAATTGGTGGAAGAGAATAAAGAGATCAAAAGCCATATCATAATCTGACTGGCGCCTTAGCTGTTCAGGAGCGTGGCAGATTTCCATTGCAACCTCAGTCCAACCCAAAGGGACGACATATGGCACAAATTTCTAGCTCTGAAGGTCTAAATATTAAAGAGATTAATGCCATCTCCATTGAGCACTCAAGAAGCCACTCCAAAGAAATATAAGATTGCAAGATTTCTTGTAAAGGTGCCTTTTCCGCAAGCTCTCCAATCGACTGGGAGAATACCGAAAAATCACAGTGAGATCCTGGAACACTTGACACAAGTGAAGGTCAATCTTCCATTGTTACATATGATCAAACAAGCGCCTACTTCTGCCAAAATCATCAAGGATTTGTGCACCATAAAGAAGAATCACCATGTCAAGAAGACTACATTCTTGACAGAACAAGTGAGTGTGGCGATCGAGCAGAAAACACTACAAAAATACAAAGATCCTGGTTGTTCCACAATCTCCTGCCAAATTGGGACAAATGAATTCGGCCAAGGTTTACTAGACTTAGGAGCGAGCATCAACCGCATGCCCTACTCAGTTTACTTACAACTGGGTCTTGAAGAAATTAAGCCCATATCTGTGGTTCTACAACTGGCTGATCAATCCATCAAAAAACCATAAGGAATAGTGGAAGATGTTTTACTACAAATTGACAAGTTCAATTACCCTATGGACTTTCTTGTCTTGCATATTGAATTCATGGTGAACTTGGAGTCAAAAATCCCTATCATCCTTGGTAGACCTTTCCTTGCTACGGAAAATGCTCTTATCAACTGTAGGAAAATACTCTTTGAAATTCTAACTCTAAGAGTTCTAGTCCTGTTAAGTTAGCCAACATTCCTTCCATCAATTCCAAGATCAAGGCAAAAATGAAGACAGCTTCAGATAATCATATCATGAGAAAGAATTTTCAGCCGAACCAGCGGGTGCATCTTTATGATTCCCATCTGCATCATCACCCCGACAAGTTGAGGTCAAGGTGGACTGGCCATATTTGGTGAACAGCGTCTTTCCCAATGGTGCTGTCAAGTTTAAGGACCTGAACTATGGGATGATATTCCAAGTTAATGGTCAGGAAATAAAGAACTACGTAGAGCATGTAGACCAGCTCAAGAAGATGTCCTTTAGGCTCCTATCTACCGACCTTGAGTAGTCAACTCAGCCACCCTTATGTAATATATTTTTATTTTCTTTTGGTGTGTTTTATTTTTGCTTTGCTTTGCTTTGTTTTTCTCTTGTTGTGTTTTGTTTTGTTTGTTTTTCTTTTTGACAGTTCAACTGGCTGTTTTTATCCATGGCATGCTCATCATCTAGGTGTTCTCTTTCCCAGTACTCTTCATGTTCCTTATTTTTAGATATTGAGGACACTGTCCGATTTTGGTTGGGGGTGGTAAGCATATTCATGCTGGAAGATGTTGTTTTTGTCATGGGTGAATCATTTTGAGTCAAAATTTGATGAAATTGTTTAGGTGTGGATGAAAAGTGGTTAGATTAAGTCAGTTTTTGCGATCTTGATTATCTAAGAAATAACTTCTAGAATTTGTCTTGAGCATGTTTTGAGCCTTGTGGTAAGATGGATGTTGATGTGTTTTTACTGAGAAAATTTCCATGTTTTAAGCATTTTATTTTTTGGTGAGTTGACAGAGTTGAGAGAAACAGCTTTTGAACTTTCATTTATCATGAGAATTGGTTAAGTCACTTCTTAGAACATCATTACACAGTTTGTGGTATGTTGGTTACATGTGCTTGAAGGAAGATTGGGATTAAAAATAAAAAATAAAAAAATCTTGTAATACAGCCTTTTTAGTATTTTTGTTAGAAAGTCAAAAAAAAAAAAAGGAGAGAGAAAAGAAAAGAAAAGAAAACGTATAAGCAACATTTCATCAAAAGTATGCGTGGATTACGTGTAGTCATATCTAGAAAAAGAGTATCATTCTATATATGTATCATTCATTACATGTTGTCTCTTGCTTAAAAAAATAAAAAATAAAAATAAAATAAAAAAAGTGTTAGTTTTATGGTTCTTTGTGTTCATCATTGTTATATCTTTTCTAACTCTTTGAATCCTGAAAGTTGGTTTATGGTATGATGGTGGAGTTCTAAGTTTATGGTTTTCATTTCTCTTGATCAATGTTTGTCTGATTGCTTGTCCTAAAATTTGCCTTCTCACTTTGAGTGATTACTGTTTTCCAACTCCATGATTGACCACTTTTGCAATAAAATATCCTCAAAATATTTGTCAGGTTTAATGGAGTTTAGGCTTTTTACATGGGGGGTTTTCAAAGTTAAATGTGTTATGCTCTGTGGTTAGAAGGAAAGAGCTTAGCACACACACAAAATTTTAGAGTTATGACTTAAAATGATTTTGATAGCATTTATTGATTTGTCTACCATTTTCTTTGAAGCATTTGGGTGATTTTGCTGTTTGAGACTTGAACAGTTTGTTCATGACAGGATATTTCATCTGCTTGAATTGCCAAAGACTAGCAATAAGCTAGTTGGGGGCTGTGATTAGTACATAAAAGTGCACTTTTTTTGGTGTTTATTATTGTGTAAATACTAAATTATTTAAGTTTTAATTATACATTATCATATTTTTTTATTTAAAATGATTTAATTGGAAAATATCTAGTTTTAGCTTATTTATTTGCATATTTATAAGAAGTGCAAAAATAATGGGGGAAAAAAAAGCCATGCAATTGAGCTGTGGAATCCATTCCTTTAAGTCACATAAGCTCCCAAGCTAGTCAACCAGCAAATTGAAAAATGCCAAGTGGCCCGCTATCCACAACAATCATTCCATTTGCACCACGAGGCAGATGTGTGCAGTAATCCTTCACTTTCCGGATTTCTGCTTCCGAAGAAAGTCTTCCAAGAGAATCAAATCAACTTGATTTCTTCCCTGATCAAATATTCGATTTCTCCAATTAATTGTATTATTATTTTTAGTTTCCTAATTTTTTTTTTCTAGTTAATATTTTGTTTTCCTTTTTGGTTAAGCCTCTAAAACACTATAAATAAAGGGCTTTACTTGTTGTAATATTCATTCAAGAATTGTGAGAATTTTAGTGTTCATTTTATTTTTTCAATTCTTGTTTCCTTAGTTTTTCTAAAGGTGTGAGATGAGTGACACATCTCTTTGTGAGTGAGACACCACCGACAGAAGGCTAATTCTTGATTGATTTTATTTATTTGCATTCTTCTTTTTATTTCAATTCCATTTGGTATTCAACATTTATAAATTTGGTTCATTTTCTTATCTTCTACTTAATGTTTATAATAATTATTTCTGCAGTGACAACATGTGACGCCCTAGAAATTCATAAATTTGATTTCATGAATTATTATTATGGATTTCCTTCATTAATATACTTCTAATGAATTATTTTGATGAATTTCAAATTTCAAGATCATGAATGATTGTATATGTATCATACTGGTCGATGATCTAATAATGTTGAGTTCTCTATTTAAATGAGAAATTATAGATACATAGAATATGAGTTGAACGACATATAAATTTATACAAAAAATTTATTATGTCGTATTAGAGGGAGAAATGCTAATTTTTGGGAAAGAACCCTGATTTTTATTAGTAGGTCAATTTGATGACCTTAATATTTATTTTGGTCATGTTAGTAATTAAGTTTTGAAATTGTGATTGGGCAAATTAATGTGTCACATAGATAGAAGATGAAAAATTAGGATTTACTCTTAGTAAATCCAAAGGTGGAAGATTGATCAAGAATTGTGCGTAGATGTGAACTCAATGGTGTAGATTTCCTAGGCAAATCAATGGGCAAACTTTGGATGATAAGTGACTAATGAGAGCTTAGGATAAGGATTGGTGTGATGGAAGATCTAATGGATGAGAATAAAGATGACAACCTTTGATCAATGTGGAAAAATCAGAAGAAAGAAAAACAAAATAAAAATGAGAAATCAAAGGGGAGATCCGGATTTGTTGTGGTCAAAAGCAAGAAGAAATTTGAATAAATGAGGGGAAANACATCTCATTTTATTCTCACACAAGTTAAGCTCGAAAACCCTAGTTTCTCTAGTCACCACCAAGCTCAAAAAAAAAATGAGAAATCAAAGGGGAGATCCGGATTTGTTGTGGTCAAAAGCAAGAAGAAATTTGAATAAATGAGGGGAAAAAAAAAAAAGAAAGCGGTGCATGCATGTATCCTCATGTAAGAGATGGCATGGCTTGTTTTGGCTATATGACACAAAGAAGGTACAAGAGAAAGTGACCCTTGTCTCCCTCTTTGTTGAACAAAATTTTCATACCAACTCCCTCCCTTAAGTGGTGGCAATGCAAGAGGAGAATCAGCCAAAATTTTCCATTTTTTACCCCCTTAAAATACAGCTCCTTTAAAGCAAATTTTGACTGAAAACAAGCCCCCAACATCTCATTTTATTCTCACACAAGTTAAGCTCGAAAACCCTAGTTTCTCTAGTCACCACCAAGCTCAAAAAAAAAAAAACAAAAAACAAAAAACAAAAAAACCACCAACACTATTCTCCATCTCCATCACCCCTCTAGCACCCTCCTCCCTCCATTTTCAAGCTCTAAGCAACCCCGTTACCAAGTTTGAATAAGGGTGAAGCGGAGTTAGAGGATGTGTTACTAGAGGTAACCTAGTGGTATTCTATGTGTTTTAGTCATTTTTGGAGAACTAAAGCAGGCTGTTTAGTTAGAATCTTAATGTTAAACTTCTTCTTACCTAGGAAAAGGTTTTGAGATGAACTTTGGAGGTCCGAGATCTTAAAGGATCCACGGAGCATTTCGGTAAGATCTACGAACTTTGTTAGAGCTTGTAGTTGTTGTGGTAATATGGCATGCATTAGAAACTTTAGTATGAAAAATAAATTATATGATAAGATTCTACAGAGGATAAGCTTCATTTTAGGCTTTGGAATCACTTGGTTTTTATTTTTGTATGTCTAAAGTTATGTTCATTTGAATTTGTGATGCAAAACTAAAGAGAAAAGGAATCTCTGGGGTACAGTCTAGCCACAGGATTTATGTACTTCGAACGTTTTATTCTCAAAATTTTAGATTATAAGTTATAGATCTGAAAACTAGATTCTTTAAGCTTTCCAATAAGGTATCATATGCCGCAAACGGATAAATGTGTAGTTTTTGGTGAATTTTAAAAATTTGGACTACAAACTGAGAGTTTTTGCTAGAACCCTGTACCAGCCATGGTTTTTTGTATATTTTGGGTTAGTAAACCATAATTTTTTATAAAACTGTATTTAGTGTATGAACTAGACACAATAAGCTTTCCAATGACATATTTTTTGCCTTATTTGGACTTGTAAGTGAATTGTTATGATTTTTATAAATTTAGCCATAAATCTGGACATATGGTACATAAATGGGACTAACAATAACAAAACATAAGTATACGGTATGAAACACTCAAACACTAAAAGAAATAACTTTATACTATAAAGTAAACATCTCAAGTTTCGAAATGAGTTATCATGTATTTAGGAAGGATATGCACATAAATTTTAATAAAGCACATAAAATTGTATTATAATCTAGTAAACTGATATTTTACCATAAGACACTTAGGAAAGCGTTCAAATTAATGTTTGAAACTCTTGAAATCGTGGAAAAAAAAAATATAAAGACAGAAACTAGATACTTCAAGCTTTCCAACGAGTTCACAAGTGACTAAAACGGGATTATTTTCAAATTTAAATAAATCTTACAATTTAAAATCCCACACCAACAAAATGATTAAACATATGGATATATTTATTTATGAAATTAATTGGTATTAAGTGTATGATCAAATAATATGAAAAGTTCTAACTTTACAAAGTTTAATCACAAGTTTTTAAATGGACTAAGATAAAGTACACTAGAGGATTACTGGGCATATACCAAGAGACTAACTAATGGGATTGGGCCTTACAAGCCCAGGACTAGATGGAATTTATATACTTAGGTGACTCCTTGTCACCTTGATTGATCGATTAATTAAGAAATAAATAAATAAATAAACTAATAAATATATAACAAAATATAATTATGCTAAGAAAGTTAATTAGTAAGTAACAAAGTAATTAATAATTAATAATTAATTATGAGAATTAATAAGTGATAATTAGCTGTGTAAGTAAGATTATTGTGTTGAGTAACTACATAATTATAATATATGATTAATTAGAGATTAATTGATCATTAATCATTGATATAATTGTTAATATAACTGTGGATGATTAATTAGAGATTAATCAAATATCAATTATTAGAATAATCTAATTATTAATTATTAATATGAGAATTAATAATTGATAATTATTATCTGAGAAAAAATATTTAAGTAATATAATTAAATTATTAACAATATAATTATTAGTTAGTCAATTAAAATTATGTAATTTAATTATAATTACTCAATTTAATAAAGTAATAATTAACTACTACCTAATTAATTAGATAATCAATTAATTAATCAATTAAATAAAATATAATAAAATTAAGTAAAATTAAATTAATTAAATATTAATTAGTATAAATTTATTTAACACTTAATAATTAATATGAATTAATTGTTAAGGTTAATTGTGATATAAGTAAATTAAGCTCACTTTAATTTATAAAATAAATAAATAAATGAATAAAATAATATAATTATGATTCTATCTAATTATGAGATATTGTTAAATCATGACAATTTCTCCAACTTGTGTAATAGGAGGTACAACTCAAGAAGTTTAAGCACATAAGACAAGTAAGTACAAATATCACCCACAACATGGAGCAAAATATTTTTCTTTGTTGATGCTCTACATTTGCTATGATTTGCCTTGATGATATGATGGGTATATGAGTTATATGTATTGCTTTGATTAAGCATTTGACATGCATAATTTCTTTTGCACTAATATGATCGACATGCCTCACAGATATTATTGCCATAATGATAGATGCATAATGACATGTAAATCTTCACATTGTCACAATTAATAAGAAAGAGGCTAACGAAAGATAAGAATAAGTGTCGTACCAATCTCCAATTAGTGAGAGGATATGATAAGAACGAAAATTATAAGTGATGACTTTGGAGGTAATTGGAGGGTCACTCCACCAACTCCCCGTTAGTTGAGCACATATGGGTACGACATAGGGGCCCTTAAGTAGACAAGACATGTATATAATGAAGCATAATTGAACACATATAGATCACATAAATATTTGAACATTTTTGTTGTTACATGTGATGATATGATTTTTATAAAATTGTTTTGTGAGGTGTTGTTTGTACTTGCTGAGCGAAAGCTCATACGTGTGTGTTCGTACTGTAAGTAACGTGGGTAGGCAGCCTGCCACTTACATATTTTCTGGACTGACGAAACTGTGTGAATGCGATGAAGTATGGGAGTGGGATACCACCATGAACTTAATTTATGTATTTAGACTTCTTAACTTATTTTGTATCGACTATATTTATAACTATGTTTTTAATATTTTAGTACTACTAAACTAGTAGAAGTACTTTACGAGAAAAAAACTTTAGAGTCTTTCCTTTTAACTCACATGACATTATAGTTTTTTAAATATTATCTAAGTACGAATTTGAATATGATATTTATTATTTAGAAATTTCAATTTCTTTAATTAAAATTTTAGTTTATTAAACTCTTCAAGTACAAGTTTAATCTATATGTAAAAAAAAAATATGTATTTTTGGAACCTAACATTAATAAGTGTTAAGACTAAGTGAATTAAGAATAAGTAAGTTAGTTAACGGTCCGAAAAGTTAAGTCGTTACACAGCAGTTATAGTTATTATATTCGTTGCATTAAATCACTAGGGATTGGTGGTTTTCTTTCAGTTGTTTTTATCTGAAAATCCCTTACTGCACTCTACCATGGGGTATTTTGTCGCTTTCGGAAGACGTATAAGAATAGTTGTGCTTGCTTTAACATGAAGAGATTAATTTGATCAAATACTTTTTTTTTAATTATTTGTTCTTTCAAATCCATATTTTTCGACTGCATATTTGGGATGTGAAATGTGTAATTGAGTTATATAATTAAAATATTGAGTTTGAACAAAAGCATTTGAGATTCCTCACCTATCTTTTCTTCATCTTATTTTTATTTATTTCATTTATTATCAAAAATTCCAAAAACATTCATCTTTTATTTTCTTTATTAGCTTATCTCTCTAACATTTATTTTTTATTAATCTTTCTTGTTTGTTATTTTTATCACATCCTCATGGAATCGACTGTCATCATTATACTACAATTGATCACTTTATCGATACACAATTTGGACGTAATCAATATCTAATATGAATTTTTTAAGTACCTACAAAGTCTCTATCCTTAAATAAAGTTATAGTGGATAAATATTATCTAATTTAAATATTTCTAGATAACAATCAAATCCCAAATTTAGTGGGAGTCAAAACCTAAAATGATAATTATTATCTTTAAGATTTTAAATCAGCTAACTAATTCCTATTTGTTGGGAATAAACTTAAACTAGGAAAATGTTATGTATTTTAATTACAAGTTGGTTGTAAATATTCTAATTTGTCAGATAATTGGTTTTAAAAGGCTAAAGTTCATTAGCTGGAATTGAAAATTTGAAATATGCATGCATAATGTTTGTAGGATATCCTTGAGAGACTAAATGAGGTGTTTTTTCAATAGTTCTCAATATAATAAGGTGTTTGTTTCTTCAAATTTCACATTTCTAGAGAAGACGTACGTGAGATCACTTCAAACCTTGAAGGAAATTAGTCGTGCCAATAATTAAATGAGGGTAAAATTGGTGTACTTATAAAATTTATTAAAGGGCGCTCAACTTCCCGCATAAGCTATCCACAGTTAGCCTGAAACTTGATGAAGAAACGCTCTTCGCTTCTGTAGAATCATTAACTGCATTACCAAACGGGCTAGAAAGGGATTGGAACCACTTGATAATCTACATTTGCATTTGCTAAAACTTATATTGTTGACGATAATTTTAAAAGTATCGTGATGAGTTGAATAATGATTCGAGCCAAAGTTAAAAAAAAAAAAAAAAAATGAAAGATAATAAGTACCTGTTCGTTTTCTACAAAATAAGCATGAATTGTATAATTTAACTCATATGTCATAGTTTTAGTGGCGATGATGCTATAAGCTTTTATATTATTTATATGTATATTGTTTTATTGATATTGTGTTAACTTATGTATGGTGAATAGATTTTGATTGAGTTTTAAGGATGATGGTACTTTTTCACTTCATGCTAAGTTATAGTTACGTATCGTTTAGTTGAAAATTTATTAACACTTAGTTTGTAATAAGAGGGATCTACCATTATCATAATTTATTAACATTTTTTTTATAACTTTTATGTTCGAAACATCATAGAATTTTATTTTATTCTTAATTTTTTTTGGACCAGATCTGTTTGTTTTCTTTTCACCATGCATCCGTCTGACTCGCAATTGGGTGGCATGGAAGTAATGCGTCAGATTTCGTAACATGGAAAGCACATGGCACCTCCTGTCTTTTTTCCTCTTAAAAATAAGCGATAAAGAAGTGTATATCAGTTTTTTTTTTTTTTAATAATAAAAATAAATAATGGGTTTTTAAAAGTATTTGGGGTAAATAATAGATTCATAAGGTAAATAAT
Organism: Ficus religiosa; assembly: GCA_024759925.1. NCBI lineage: Eukaryota > Viridiplantae > Streptophyta > Magnoliopsida > Rosales > Moraceae > Ficus > Ficus religiosa. The sequence continues at coordinate 10,584 of JAFMPE010040546.1, read as the reverse complement.
GTCAGATTCATGTAAATATATCATTTACATCTTGTAAGTATATCATTTATTTATTAAAATTTTTTTATATGATAAATTTATATTGACTCTTAATATTTTAAAAACCTACTATTAATTTTAATTATTTTTATAAAAATGTTATTTACTAAAACTTTTCTGAAGGGGATAATTATTTATAGGCCCACCGCCAATCCAAAAATCTTCAAACATATAATAATTGAAGCTCTCGTTCCAATAATTTTCAAGAGTAACGTGTATTCATAGTTGCATAAAACATTAAATATTCGCCCATCACTGAATACACCATATTGTCTCATCCTTATAAGCAAGCGCAGGCTAAGAGCCAATATCCATCAACAATTCTAGAAAAATGGATATGAAAATTGAGGTCATTAAGAGAGAAATAATAAAACCATCCTCTCCAACTCGGAAAGACCTTAGAAAGTTAAAGCTCTCTCTTCTGGATCAATTTGGCCCTGTCTATCTTAGTCCAATACTCTTCTTCTTTCCAAGGACTCAATACCTGAACTCCGATTCTTCCGAAAGATCCCGAATTCTAAAACAATCCTTATCCGTTTCGTTGAACCACTTCTACCCTTTGGCAGGAAGAATCAACCAAGATAATTTCTCAATCGACTGCAACGACGAGGGAGCCGAATTCGTGGAAGCAAGAATCAACTGTCCGTTATCAAAGATTTTGGCAGATCCCGATCCCCGAGCTTTGAAAAAACTAATACCTCCGGAAACAGTTGCAAGAGAAGAACTATTCACAAGCCCTCTTCTGCTTGTCCTTTGCAGCTTCTTCGAATGCGGAGGGATGACCATCGGTGCGTGCTATTCGCACAAGATCGCCGATGGTGGCACGAGCAGCAGGCATCTCAAATGCTGGGCCGCCGTGGCGTCATCGTCAGATCCCGCCGCTGCGTTACCGTTTGCTCCACAATTTGTGTCGTCGTCTATTTTCCCACCACACGATTTCTTCGAGTCAAAGTTTCAGCGATTCGAAGATCCAAACCCGGAGAAGATCGCTATAAGAAGGCTCGTTTTTCGCCGCCCGAGAATTGCAGCTCTCCGATCTAATCTAGCAACTTCAACCGTGCGGAAACCAACTCGAGTCGAGGCCGTCTTAGCACTGATTTGGAAATGTGCGATGGAAGCATCGGATTCAGCCTCGGGGTCTCGACGTCCGTCTTTGTTGTTACAGTCGGTGGACTTACGCAAAAGGTTCGTCCCGCCACTGCCCGAAAACTATGCTGGAAATCTTATATGGATGTATGGAGCAACGAGTCCTGAATTTAACGAAACGAAACTGCAAAACTTGGTTGTGGCACTGAGGAAAGGACTTGAAGACTTCAAAGAGAGTTGCGATACTAGAATTGGATTGGAGGAGGTAAGTAATTTCGTTGAAGTGGTTAGAAATCATAAGAAAAAGGGAGATGTTTACACCATAAGCAGTAGGTGTAGGTTTCCACTTTATGAAGTGAATTTCGGATGGGGAAAGCCATCTTGGGTGTGTTTTCCAAGTATAAGTGGTAAGAATGTTATAATAATGATGGACACAGTAGATGGGGATGGGATAGAAGTGGCGTTGTCTTTAGGTGAGGAAGAGATGTCCTTTTTCGAAAGAAACCAGGAGTTGCTCTCGTTTGCCTCTTTCAAAAATCTATTCAGTGCGATTTAGTAGCAAGATTTGTCCTCATCTTGTTACCATTTTTTTTTTTTTTTTTTTTTGGTATTCTTTCTACTTGAAGTTAAGATTCTTGTATTGAAAAATAATGAAGAACTTAAAGTTTTCTTTTGTTGTGTTAAAGTATCTTCAATGTAATGCTAAATTAGCATGCAAATAGTAAATTTTGGCATTTGGAATAAAAAAAAGTATGTTCTTCAATATAGTGCTGTCTTTCATGTTAAATTTATCATATGCTAAACTTAATGACAAATTCGTCACAAGGCATAGCCAATGCCAATTGTCAATGTTGATTATTATTGGTTTTTGTCTTATGTAATTATTATAACCTTTTTATTTTTTCATTTATTAAATACTAAAAGTTCACATTTACAACTTTAAAGCACAATAATAATGACAAAAAATAAAAAGAGCATTAGAAATAGCATAATACATTAGAGTATGAAGTAAGATAATGTTATTTTTCTCACTATTTTATAACAAATATAGCACTGGTATGCCCCAATGCATTGAAGATGGTCTTGATTAGTTTTACTCTGCAAAGGTTATTTACTTCAACAATATTTGTAAATTTGTTATTTACTGCAATTTCCGGTAAATTTCAATATCCTGCCAATAAAAAATCTTCCAAATTAACATAACAGTCAACAACAATAAAGAGTTCAAGTTCGAAGTTTCCAACCCTCAAATCTCAATATTATTGTTAATACTCGTAATCCAATTGTATTGCAATCTCATCTTCTCCATCAATCCATAGGAAAGACAGATTATTATTTAAATACTGCTAAATAATAACAATCAAATTGAAAATATATTAATTAATGCAATAAGTTCTCTCTAAGTAGCATAATGAACCATTCTAATAAATTCTGCATTCGATGATTGGCGAGTTGCACTTGCACTTACAAGGGAACTAATTTACAAGAATTTTGCTAAGAATCAATTTCAAAAACATATACGATCATGTTTATTATTATCACCATTGAGAACTTCATAGCCCTCTTAACACTTTCAACTTCATCCATGTATTTATCAAGGAAAGTCCCCCGTCTCCCTTCGATCTTTTTTAGTTAACTAATTTGTCTGCTAGCAATATTACATCAATTTGTTTAATTGTTCAGTTATCTTTTTCCCTAATTTTCGTCTCGTGTAGGACTTGGCTACGAGAAAGACGATTGGACTAGAGAAACAGCAGAATCGCCTATGTTATATGTCCTCCATCAACCTCCAAATGAGTCAACCGCCAGTACCTCTTTGGGGAACCAGCTCGAACTATTTTCATAAATGCTCCAAAAAAACTTGTCTTCAGAGATCCGAACAAGTTCTTTACCAACAACATTTCTTCTTCTTCTTACCTTTGGATCCTTGTTCTTTTCATATTATTATTATTATTATTATTATTATTATTATTTTGAGCTTAGGACGTGGAATTTGAACTTTACACCTTTCGGTGAAATCATATATGATATTACTATTAGACTATACTTGCAACCATTTTGGATTCTTGTTCTTAGTCATCCATCGACAACTACTTTGAAGATTCTGGCCCACTTTGTTTGTCATGATTTTTCAAAATTCAGGAATTGACGTTATCTTTAATACAGAGGAGCTGTTGGCATGTCAGTTTCCAAATTCATAAATAACATTATGTTATCTTTTTCTTTTCTTTTTTTTTTTTTTTCCATCTTAAATGCAAAGTCTTTGTTTGCACTTTTTTTTTTTTTTTTTTTTGAGGAAGTCTTTGTCAGTACTTCTAAAAATAAAAAATAAAAAAAAGATAATCAAATTTTCACTTTTTCTTTTTTTAAGAAAAAGAAAAAGAAAAGAATTTTAGTAAGCTATTTTATTTGAAGGCTAGCAGAAATCTTCTAAGAAAATCATTAAGGATCTTTATTCTACTATATTTAAAACTGTAGTAGGTATACATTATTGTGTACTACATTATAGGGATGATTTATGAGTCACTCGTGAAACACACATTCCACAATTCTGTAGACTTTTCATGAAAACCAAAAAAGAATCAATATCTTTAACGTTGAATCGCTTCTACCCAAATGGACTCATCTATGTTCCGAATGTGTTGCAACATATGTAGTTAACCTACTTCAAACTAATAGTAGAAATGTTCCGTGGAAATTCCTCTCAAGATGGGTGCGTGCTATATGAATTATCTCGTAGGAATCTCCTATTGTGTTACTCATGTGTTTCGTGAAGGGAATCATATGGCAGATAAACTTGCTTCACACGCAATGCATTTGGATGACGAGAATTGGTGGCTTGCATGTCTGGATTTCATTGCTTCAGCAATAAACAAAGTCATTGCCAATCTTTTGCTATATAGAATTTACAAGTAGCCAACATTTAGTAAATATGTACTCTTTTTTCCTTTTGGTCTTTTTCCCATTGGGTTTTGGCTAAAAGGTTTTTAACTAGATATATTAGGAATTTAATTGCAAGATGCAAGTTTAGGCTTAATTCTTTGGAATCAATCCCCAGTTGTCTAGGCTTTTTTTTTTTTTTTTTTTTTTTAAAGCTTTGTTGTCTTTTTTTATTGTTTTTTATTTTCCCCTTTAACAACATTATTGTATTTTTATTTTTATTTTTCAATAATATATAAGGACATGTAAATGAAGAAGGGTGTTAGAGGGGGTGCCGAGTGCACCTACTGATACTTGTTACCATCATTTATTCCAAAAAAAAAAAAAAAAAAAAAAAAAAAAAAAAAAAAACCTATTCTTCTCTCTTAGAATAAACATTTTTGTGAGAAATGTTGAATCTATCTCCTTCCAATCTCTCTTGCTTATGACATTTTTTTTATAATCAGTTATGGCTCCCTTAACTCTAAAGAATCACTTTTTATCCTTGGCATGAAGAATCAGCCCAGTGGATTGATTTTAATCTGTTTACTAGATCCTAACCTTATTTTCTTTAGTAACGGAGTTGTGAGTTTGATGCATCTTCCGAATATATAACAAATCAATTAAGGTTATCCACCTAATTTTCTCAATTAATTATCCTTTAAAAACCTATATATCTTGGCCCACAATCCATCCAAAAATTTTTGAATAAAATAATTGATCTCGTAGCAATAATTTCTTTTCTTTTTCTTTTTTAATTTTTCTTTTGCTCATAGAGCTGGATCCAGTATTTTTTTTTTCCCTCGGTTCAATAATTATTTTTTCTTTTTTCCTTTTTATTTCTTTTTCTTTTTTTTTTTTTAATAATTGTACGAATCAATTATTTTGCTAAGCTAAAAAATATCAGCTTTGTTCAGAATTTTTTACCTTTTAAATACACTGTGTCTTCGGTTGATTGTGAAACATTCAAATTCAAGTGGATTTAAATGGTTTCACTAATTCAAAACAATTGAACTCAAATTATCAAAATTTTCTCTTTTTATAAATTCTTATCTTACTTATTTTTATACCTTTTTAGTTTACATCATTCAAATATTACCTTTAATAAAATAATCCAAATACGCATTTAATTTGAATACACAATACAAATTTTATATTTAGATAAATTCATTCAATTTGAATGCAAAAGGTCAAAAATTTCAAATGCAACCTATGATCTAAATGGACACTAAATGTGACACATAGTATAATTAAAAAAAAAAAAAAAAAAAAGAATCGTCAGCAATTCTCATAATTGCATTCCAATAAATAAATAAATAAATATATATATATATATATATATATATATATGCACTTGCTAAGGTGGGAGGTCCTTCACCCACGTGGTTTGCTGTTATCAAAAAATGCTTGATCAATTGTTGTAATGCTATCCACTTATCATGTGTTGATGGTATCTTACTTTACATGAACTCTTTTGAAACCTGCTTTAGTATGTAAAGCACACGGACGACCCGGTAAATCAATAAATAAGTGTACTGCTAGAGGTTAAAACTGTAATTTTAACAATATGTCATCTATTCTTTCAAGTGAATGTTTGTATTTCTGTTTTCCTAGAAGATAACATAACAAAATCTTTACGAGCATAATATTTAGGTAGAATAATCGTAATATGTGTCAATTTTTCATCAAAACAGATTGAAGATTAATGCGAAAAAAAATAGCCACAATGAATACAGCTATAGATCAGATTATTGAAGAAAAAAATAGAACACGATAAAACATCTAAAAGTAAATTTGAAACGAAGCACCATTTTGCCATGAGTATAATAAGTTATTAATATTGAGTTAATCTACATATGGAATAGCAAGTCAATACAAATAGTAAAACTAAACTGAGATAAATGTGACTGATATCAATAATAATTAGCTAGTGGTGTAAGAATTGTGAATAAAAAAAGAAAAGAAAAGAAAAGAACAAGATGATTGTGAATAAAAAAATAAAAATAAAAACTAACTAACTAACAAACAAACAAACCTTGAGCTGTGTAATAAACATATTCAGGTTAAACCTGCAGAGCAATAAAGTATGTTGGCATTAGGTGAACATATTTATTCACCCTCTTAATTTTTAGTGTAAATGAAGATATAGGGAAATTTACCGAGGCACGAGTTATGATATTTATGGCGCTTTAGAAAAATACCACAAAATCATACCATGGATTAATTTTTGCCACACAGAAAAAAAAAATTCTTAGAAGAAATGTCATAACATGACATCATAAATATTTACCCTATTTATTATTTTAGAATAGCTATTATATATAATTGCGGTGTTATCCAAGATGTAACCACCTCTGTCGACAGGTTATCAATTGATTTCCAACTAATTACCAGTTGGTTATTTTCACTGGTTAGTTACTGACCAGTGACCACCTCCACTAGCAGGTTACAAATAATTACTAACTAGTTACTAGTTGGTTACCAACCGGTAACCACTTCTATCAATGGGTTACCAGTTGGTTATCAACTGGTTACCAATTGATTACTTTCATTGGTGAGTTACCGATCGGTAACCACTACCACCAACGGGATACCAATTGGTTACTAATCGATAACCATATCCGCTGGCTAGTTACCACCTGGAAAAAAAAAAAACCATAGAATTTTTTGGATTTTATCACCGAATTATAGGTGGTTACAGCCAGATGGTTACCAATCAGTTACTGAATGGTTACTAACCAATAACTACTACCTCAAATAGGATGCTATGTGGTGGTTACCAGTGGGTCACCACCATCTCCCTCCTCATGCTCTTTACCGGTTGGTTATTGATAGGTAACCACCGAATTAGTTGAATTTTCCATATTAAATCATAACAAAACTAAATAAAAATCATAAGTATTCATTAAAATTACAAATATTAATCCAATTGATCATAAACAAACAATGCTAAAGTCAAGAAAAAAATCTTAAAAAAAAAAAAAAAACCCTCTCCAGTTCGTTTAGATCACCAAATCACGTGAGGTCATTGTCGCAACCGGACTTCACTCCACTTGTCTGGGACCAGATTCTCAGCTGGAATCAAAACTACTCTCTTGTTGTTGTTGTTGTTGTTGACAAATTCCTGCCATCTGGAAATTACACTTGAAATTAGTTCGTGATTTTTTTTTATTATAATAATATGAAAATACTAACAATATTAGAAAATTATGTGAATCTTGAAATAATGTGATAGATAACGATATGTAATCCGGTGAAATATGAAAATAGTATGATGTAATAACAAAAAAAGCCATTGGAATACGAAAAATAATGTGGTAGGATAAGAAAAATAATACGGTGCCGATGACCGGAGATCATGTTGATTACTATTAGTAGTCTGCTAGATTACCAAAAGTATTCTACTTGAATTCTCTCAGACGACCGAAGATCGGCATTAGCGATCGAAGGCTGTTAGTGAACCGTGCTGACACCACTAGTTGGAGGTATTCTGGTCAGAGGTAATGTGCGAAAGATATATTATATTGACCACTGATCTACTTTGTAAAAGGTCAAAAATCATGAAACTACCATAAATGAGGGTAACGTTCCAAATGTATGCTCTTAAAGAGTCAATCCTCAGAATCACTCATTAATTTCTGGTTCAGTATTAGATTGACCATATAACAAAAACAATAAGGACTATTTACATTTATGGATGATTTTGAGCCGTGGTTTTAAAAATGTCCACATGTCAACCTATTTGCAAAAATGAACAAAACATGATACTACTTATGTATATATCGACAAAAGTTCCCTTTATTTATATTTGAGTGGAAAAAAAATATATATCTATCACATCCTAGTTTGTAGGCACGATTCTGATGTTGGAAAATTAAAAAATCCCCAAATTTGAGGGATCTAGGTATTACATCCTTCCTCTCCCATTTGCATCCATATACTTCATTTTCAGTTTCAGTTTCCATTTCCATCATCTTTGTCCTCCTCAATTCCTCTCGCATCATTGTCGGCGTTGTCCTCTCCGGCATTACTGCAGCCTACAATTCGCCTTCTCCAATCATCCCCCAAGACTATCCGCGCGTATTTGTTCAATAATCAACCATCCGTTTTGCTCTTGTGCTTCCTTTATTCAACAGCATGATTACGTAATTTTGATATCAACTAAGACTCTAGGTTTTGTTCACAAATAATAGACAAATCTTTCATACCGACTGGGTCATTTTCTACCCAGAGTTTTAATTTCTAGATTTGGTGGAATTTGAAGTGAGTTGAAGGCTTTTATTTTATATATTTATTAGATAAGAAATTGCTTTTGTACATACATTCTGGTCATTACAATATTGACAGAGTTTGTGCTTTCGTTTCATTTTGTTTCAGAAATATAGACTGGTCATGAATAATGTTTGTGATAGACTTGTCATTTTGATAATTATAGTGGGTCAAGAGATTTGACATTCCCGAAATGATTGGGTCATTTGCATATTGACTGAAATTGAGTGATATCATATTGACTAAGGCTCTAAGGTTTTCTACCCTGATTTTTTATTTGAAGATTTTGTCAGAGATATAAAATTGTGGTTTGATCTAGTTTGTATTGATTTTTATTCGAGGTTTTGATTGTTTTTGAGTCAAAAGATAAGAAATTAATTTTGTATGGTTTCAGTCTTTTTTGTCTTTTAACATTGTGGTTTTGAATTTGTTGAAAATTGATATGTGAATATGTGTTAATGTTTAAAATGATACAGTCAATATGGTATGAATTGGACCAATATATTGATGGTTTCTTATTGGTTTGAATATATAAAAGGACTTCACTGATTTGGTCAACATGTTTCAATTACTACTTGCTAATAGAGATTATAGTTGTTTTAAAGATTCAGTCAATTTCGTATATGTTTTTATTGTTAACTAATTGCTTAATGATTGTGTAAATATAGTGTATACATCGTCCTTTCTAACTATAGTGGTTATGTTTGAACCACTAAAGAACTTTTTCTTTTTCTTTTTCTTTTTTTATTTTTTTTTATTTTTTATTTTTTATTTTTTTTGTAAATCTGTTTTGGCGTTAACTAAGAACATGGTCAATATATGATGGATCCTTTATTATTTTAGGCGAGTTTTCAAATTTTCGTTCTACAAAATAGTAAATATATATACCGTTGTAATTTTTTCTCTCTCAATTATCAATCACACACTTACCACATCCTTACATTGATATTTTTTGCACTGAGGAACATTCATATGAAGCCTCAGGATATGTTGCGGAGCATGAAGATCAAGTCGCACTCTAGAATTGTAATGACCAAAATTTTTACGAACTCATGATTTTCTTGTATATAGGAAATCTAAAGTTCGTATCATGTGTTTATGTGAAATTTTATGAAAATTATGAATATTAATACAAAATTCATAATTTT
>JAFMPE010040435.1:0-15119 GCA_024759925.1 Ficus religiosa | reverse complement strand
CCCCCTCATCTAGTGGACGGATCTTCTTTAAATTTTTTTTTTCCTTTAACGTGGTTCATGCAAGATGATAACTAGTATAGCTAGTTTATTCGTTATTTTAAACATATTAGTCAATTAGGTGAACTAATTTTCCCCTCTTAGTTCTATATCAAAAGAAATAATGATTTGAAAAATAAAATATTTAACACTGTGAAAAGCACGAAACTTGTTGGTTTTTAAAATTGAAAAAAAAAAATTCATAGGATAGTTGAACATATAATGGAAGTTGACATTCTCCAATGTGGACATTTTGCCCCCTCCTGCCATATGTGAAAATTATACACATAACCTGTCTCAATAAAGAACTAGACGTAAATCAGTATATGCATATATACATATATATAGGGTATTTCTACCGTCTTTCCTGTAAGATGATCACTTTGTTAAAACTTTAATCTAAATAACTTGTATCAACTTATTGAGTTACTTGTAATTTTATTATTGACCTTTCATTCAATTAACACAGTTTAAAGCAATATGGACAGTTGTAAAACAATCTGACTTAGTGAGAAATAGTAACATATCACAAGTAGTTTTACATAACATTATGAATAAATCAATTAGTTGTTAGAGTTATTTAGAAAAGAAATTATAAAGGAAAACGGTAGCCTTTATCTATTTTAATATTGTTATATATATATATGTATGTATGTATGTATATTATATTGTCGCCCTTTGATGCATTGAAATTTAGTATAAAAGTACTCTTGGGATGACAAAAAGGGTCATAGCAGAAATATTAGAAAACTCTGTTTTAGTAATTCCAAAGTCACAACCTAATCTTGACGAAGAGATATGAGAGGGAAGAATCTTCTTTTTAGAGGAAGGTTCGTTTCAGACATGGACAAAAGAAAATCCACTTTTCATACATGATTTTCCAAGAAAAATATGTTGAAAAAAGTGGGCCAATGCTAGGTAGATGAACACGGAGACATTTATTTAGTCATTAAAGAAATTATTGATCAGTTGATGGAATTATCAGGGAACTACTGAACCAAGGGAGGTTCATGTGATATCGTAGTCTGGCCCATTTTATATATTTTTTTTATATATATTATATATTTTTGTATATATAGTATGGTTGGCGTGACTAAATTTCTGTCCAAGTTTGAATCTAGATTTGCCGTATTGCCAAATCCTCTAATTGTATATTATTGTTAAACAATTGAGTCCAATAACTAGTGTGTCTATTTACTTTGTGGTATCACTTTTTCAAACTCCTTAAAGAACCACACATTAATGAACTCTAATTCCTACTCCAACCAACTCACGCAAGAGATATATTTGTTTTTACTGTGTGAGTTCTGTGTTACAAGTATGTATGATGATGTATCACCAATGATGATAATTAATAGTTCTCTATTAATATTGATACTCTTTCCAAATTACTCTAGTAACATCATGTGATGTATTGAAACTACAACATAAGATTTGTTAATTTTTACTCTTTTATTACGGGAGTTATTTCAAACTAACACACTTATTGAAACCACCAAGTGTAGTCATTTACCGGTGAAGGATTAACTATCGTGTTGGGTTAGTAATCAAAGGATCAATTGTTGAATGACCTTTTTAGGAGGTCTTAAATATGAGGCTTTTTACTCTTTTATTACGGGAGTTATTTCAAACTAACACACTTATTGAAACCACCAAGTGTAGTCATTTACCGGTGAAGGATTAACTATCGTGTTGGGTTAGTAATCAAAGGATCAATTGTTGAATGACCTTTTTAGGAGGTCTTAAATATGAGGCTTGTTTCCTATTAGCTTAGTAGTAAATTTAGATAGGACTATATCCCCACATATCCTTATCATTAGAACATTCAGTGGGACTAGGGTGTAGGGTCCATCCATAGGACCTTTATCGAATATTCTTGTCAACGTATAGGGAGTCTCTTGGTAATGTTCAAGAGATATATTAATGCTAGTACTATCAAAAAATAAAACTAACATGCATGTGATGATGTATCGCATGATGAATATGGTGGTCTATTTTTATTGGTACTTTCTCTAAATTACTCATGCCCATGTCATGTCCGGCCATATTTTAAGCAAATTAAAGTGACATTGGGAGACTAGTACTATTCCATGATGTTTGTGCAGAGTTAAAGCTTTTAAACATAACTGAGGAAGGTTGCACTCTGACCAATGTCGCATAAAACCTTCGTACTTGGCTTCAGATTTCTACAATGTTGTTATAACTTGTTTGTTTGCCTTGTGAGTCGTGTCACATTCCCAGGGCGATATTTCTAAGGCCTATTACGTTCGTCCTTTTCTGTCTCCAATTATACCAATTTGGTTAGTTCAAATAATCCTTTTCAACTTCGTTGTTCGCAAGTACTGTTAATTTTCTTCTCTGATTTATTTCATGAAACTGTCCATTTTAGTGTTCGTCTTAAACTACTTTTTCATGCATGAAAATTGCTTTGTTTGAATGGTTAACTTTAATCTTCTTTACACCTCTTTAAGTTAATCTTATCTTTATCTTCCTGAAAAAGAAAAAAAGTAACAGATCTCAGCATTTTTCTGAGAAGCTGAAACATTCATTCTAACTTGTAGACATTAGAATTTCTTTGAAAGACAATCCAAATCCATGGCTGAGAACGGAGATTTGCCTGCAACAAGTAGCAAGTGGAAGTTGCCTGTTGGTGTTTTCTTCAGAGATGCAAGGTAAACTTTGAATCTGTTTCACTAATGATCTAATGTGTATATACATGTCAATATATCTATAGATATAGATATAAATATATATGTGTGAATTTACCGTTAAATTATAAGCCTTACTCGTTCCTTGTTCAACCAATGTGATTTTTTCTCAGGCTTGTTTTCAAATGGGATTCACTTGGAAAGGAGGTACTTGGTCTGGCCCTCCCTTCTGCTTTGGCTGTGGCTGCTGATCCTATTGCCTCGCTGATCGACACAGCATTCATTGGCCACATCGGTATGGTGTTTGTTTGTGTTCTCTTTTTCCATTTCAGAAGGAAACTGTCTCAGATTTTGATCGAGTTTCGGTTTTGTTCACAGGACCCGTGGAGCTTGCAGCCGCCGGAATATCCATCGCTTTGTTCAACCAAGCTTCGAGGATAACCATTTTCCCGCTTGTCAGCATCACAACCTCCTTTGTTGCAGAGGAAGATACTGTTGCCGATATGAAACAGAAAGCAGCCCAAGTTGATCATTTTGAAGACGAAAAGCTCGATGGCTTGGAGAAAGGTGCAGCCAAGGAAGGAGTTGAGACGGAACCTAAGGCTGATGAAGAACTCGAGAATGCAACAGATGCTACTAGTTCAAAAGATTCGGAACCCAAGAGTGGTACTCTCCTTCTTTTTACCCTCTAATTAACCGATATCGTGTTTTCATTCGAAAAGTTTCTCATGAATGGACCTGTTTTTTTTTTTTTTTTTTTTCTTTTTTTTGATGATTTCTTGATTGATTTTTTAATGCAAACCACAGCGCGCGAGCTTCCTTCGGTGACCGGTGGCAGCAGTCAGAAGAGAGGCAAAGTGAAGACGGAAAAGAGGCATATTGCATCAGCCTCTACAGCACTCATTTTTGGTGTAATACTCGGCCTTTTGCAGGCTATTGTCCTGATGTTTGGAGCCAGAACTCTCTTGGGTGTGATGGGAGTGAAACATGTAAGTGTTTTCATCATGACACAACACAACCAGTCATTCAAAACTAAAACAATCTTATATAAGAGCTTGGTCCTTCTTTACTCAAATGTTTGATGCAATAAGTAACCTTTATTTATCTTGTTGGGACACCATTTATGAGTTATTGTCATAACACAAATTCTGTTTTGGACATAACAGAACTCTCCTATGCTAGCCCCAGCAGAGAAGTACTTGGTAACCAGATCGTTTGGCGCCCCGGCAGTTCTTCTTACCTTGGCCATGCAAGGGATCTTTAGAGGATTTAAGGACACGACAACTCCTTTATATGTCATTGGTATGCCAATGAGGACCTTTTCGATATAGAAAACAAAAAAAAAACAAAAACAAAAACAAAAATCCTTTTTTTCCTAAAACTCAATCCATGTCCATTGTTCACTAACCTGGTATTTACTAATGACAGTTTGTGGATACGCGTTAAACGTTGCCCTCGACCCGTTGCTTATCTTCGTCCTCCGTATGGGGATCAGAGGTGCAGCCATTGCCCACGTTCTTTCACAGTAAGTAGAATCCTCGTTAATGGTACTGATTACATATATGCAACTCTGCTACTCAGCACCACTTGTGTCAGTAAAATAGAAGTGTCACGTGGTAAAAAGTTTAAAAAAAAAAAAAAAATTAGGTCTGACTTCTTTATATGACAGTTTTAACGTACCGACATAGGTGTCGAAGTATTTCGTGTTTATATTTTAATGGTAAACTTATAATTTTAGGTACTTGATGGCACTAGTCCTTTTCTTAATACTAATGAGAAAAGTTAACCTCCTACCACCAAGTCTCAAAGAATTGCAGTTCGGCCGATTTCTCAAAAACGGTATTCAATTAGCGACAAAAAATTCCTCTTACCCGGAAGCGATTAATGTGATCACCTTTTTTTTTTAACACAATTTTTCTGTCTTCTTTTTTTTTTTTTTTTTTTTTTTTTTTTTGCTTTTGGTGGAACAGGTTTTTTCTTGTTGGCAAGAGTGATAGCTGTGACTTTCTGCGTGACCTTGGCCGCGTCTTTGGCTGCACGGCTCGGAGCAACTCCAATGGCTGCATTCCAGACTTGCTTACAGGTCTGGCTGACTTCATCTCTTCTCGCCGATGGTTTGGCCGTTGCTGTTCAGGTAAAAAACAATCATTGCCCCACACACACACACACACACACACACACACACACACACAAAAAGGAAGAATGTCACTCATCTTTTTTAATGACAAAAGAATTAGTACTAAAATTCCCTGTATTGATCATGGCCTTTAGGCGATTCTAGCTTGCGCATTCGCGGAGAAAGATTATAAGAAGGCAACTGCTGCTGCTACTCGCGTACTACAGGTATACATAGAAATAAATAAATAAATAATATTTAATTAAAGGTGGTTTATGAAATGAAATGAGAAGCTTTGATGATTAAAAAATGAAAGGACAATTTTGTTTGTGCAGATGAGTTTTATTCTAGGTTTGGGGCTCGCTGTTGTAGTTGGAGTTGGTTTGTACTTTGGAGCTGGAATCTTTTCTAGAGATGTCCACGTTTTGCACCTCATCAGAATTGGCCTCCCGGTATATATCATCATATTCTTATCAAGTTCCCTTGATATGATTCTGATTTCATACCCGATTTCAATATCTATATATATATATATATATTTTTTTTTTTTTTTTCCTATTACAAAATCCTTTAAAAAAAGTTATGATTTATTAATAACAATTATTATTATTACGAGGGTTTTTTTTTTTTTTTTTTTTTGACTAACTGGAATTATATGTACCAAAAACAGTTTGTTGCAGCAACGCAGCCAATCAATTCATTGTCGTTTGTGTTTGATGGAGTGAACTTTGGAGCGTCTGACTTTGTATATTCCGCGTACTCATTGGTACTTGAACAAAATTTCCCTCTTGTCCATACAATCCAAAAAACATATACGCACACACACACATATATGTGTGTGTGTGTGTATATATATATCTATATTCATGTACTAATTTTTTTCCTTCAAATTTGATCAGGTTCTTGTGGCCGTAGCAAGCATTACATCCTTAATATTTCTGTATAAAAGCCACGGTTTTATTGGAATATGGATTGCTCTCACTATCTACATGGGCCTCCGCACTTTTGCTGGCGTATGGAGGTAACTTAATTTAATTTACTTTAAGTTTCCCCCACTCAAATTCTAAAATTTCTGATTTTTGTCTCTAAAATACTTGCAACTTTTCACTCGTGTCTCTTTATATCCCCGCTTGAAAATAAAACAAAAAATCAATCTCATATGCTTTTTATATTATGTGTGTCTCTTTGACTGAAATAAAATAATAATAAAAGTTCGTCCTTGTGACAAGAACAGTAAAATAAATATTTATATATATAATGGTAATTGATTAAAAGTGAGTTGTTGTTAATTTTTGGTTGCAGGATGGGGACTGGAACTGGACCTTGGCGTTTTCTTAGGGGTCGATCGACAGCATGAGAATTTATTTTTTAAGGGACCCTCTAACTAAAATACATATATATACTAGCTCCTCATTGATGTGATTAATGATGGAGTTCTTATGCTTTAGTTAATACAGTTGTGTAGGTTGATTATATGTTTTTTTATTTATTGTGTTTTAGTTTCCTCATCCACCCCCCACACTAGCATCTTTCTTTTGGAGGGGATATATATATATATATATGTATGCATGTATGGATTTTGGAGAACAGTACTACTCCCTTTTTCGTTTATGTTTTTTGCTTTTTAATATATAAATAAAGAAAAATAAACACGAGCATGTTTACTGAAAAACGCATCTCAAATCTCAACTGATATATACTATATGTAAACGATTGTCAATATTTATATGTTGTTATTAGCTAGATATATTCATGTCCTAATCTAAAGTGGTTTCATATATATATATATATTTATTTATTTATTTTTTCCACGTCCTTTTTTAATAAAGAGGAAGTTTATTGTCACCCCTCAATCTATATTTCATATATCCCTTTTTAAAATTTTTTTTAATTATTGAATTATCTATTAATAAAGTTACTCTTAAGATCAAAAGTTATTTGAAAATTCTTTTCACACTCCTTATCTTAATAAATAAAAAATACACGCTTTTTTGAATATATATTCAAACTTAACTAAACAAATATCATAGAAAAAACATAAAACATGATCTCAATCTTGGAATCTTAATCTATTTATCCCAACAGATGAGAAAAAACCGAACGTTTCATAATGCAAGACAAGGTATAAGGGAAACACAGTCCATTTCAGAAGAAACACAAAGCAATATAACTCTTATTAAATTTTTTTAAATAAATTTAAAAAAAAAAAAAAAGGACAAATCAAACCAAACAACAACGTCTTTTCAGAAAACCCATAGCTTGCTTAAAGCCAATTACGAGACTTCATGAAGAAACAAAACAAAACAATCAGCAAAACAAGAATGCGATTACGCAAAACACAAATCAAATCCACCAATGAATTTAAGATGAAGAGCGTGGATCTGTATTCTTTGATAGGATCTCCAAGAAACAAAAGCATAAATAAAAACAAGATTTTCATTATATAAAATCGCATGAGAAAAAAAGATAAAATTATAAATTGCACATATCTAATTCCATTACCTTACCTTCGTAGACACAATTTCACGTTTAGAGAAATAAAAACATGTACGTATGTGGGTTTTTTTTTTTTTTTTTTTTTTTTTTTTGAGGGAATGTTCATATGGGATTTCATCTCGTAAAAAATGAAAAATCGTGGGAAAATGAAAAAAAAAAATAACTGTAAAAGAAAAGGGGGGTCATCCGTTGATTGGTGTAGGATACAAATATATAAATATACATATATATATATATATAGCATTTGCATTAAATTTACGTTTAGTTGATAAATATCTTGTTCAATATGTAAAGAATTATATGGTAGACAATTTTATTAAGTTATATATGCAGTTAGCTATGTCAAAACATATTGACAGGGATGATCATGTCTATATGTTTTTATACATATAAATAGCTAAATACGTGAGTAATGAACATGGTTTAATAAGATACATGTGATCTGGGCACAAGGGAATTACAGGGTTTTAGTGTGTTTGAATGAACACTTGAATCTCATTATTTATGTATATGAATTGATCGACTTTAGGATGCTTTGTAGATGACTAAGCATCTCTACTTTGACATCGTAGTGTTGAAAGCCATGTATGCTCCTTGTCAGTTAGTCTTGAGTTTTGGATATTGTAATAACTATTCTATGGTTGATGTTATAGGTTTACAATTAGCAAGATTATCGACTCGATCAAGTTTATTAAAATTTACCGCAAGTAGAAACTCTCAACTGCTCACAAGAACGACACTATGTGTGTGATAAGTTTATTAATATTATGATACCATTTGATATAGTACTTCCATCTTCATGAGCATGAAATGCATGTTTTCATGAGTTTCTAACACAGAAATAACATTGTACCAATTGGAGATTTTACAAGGATATGGTATTTGGTCTTGTGGTTTCAGTGGACAAAAGGATTTTAGGTGAATCCCTTGAGGACAAGAGGTTTTCAAGAACGGAATAAGCCTTATTAGTTAGTTAAAAGGCTCTACTGACACTGTGAGATCATTATCATACAAAAGGAGCTCAAATGGAAGCTTTGTAGTAAAGAGGAGGGTATAATGGTCATTCAAATAATTTTTCATAATGCATCAAAGTATTTCAACTCGAATGTTTTTACTTGCTAAGCTTTTGCTTATTATAATTCTTGTGATGCAGATTAGTAGTCTATCAGAATTAAGAGTTAACTACACAAAAAGTTCTAAGATCCCTTGATAAGCTTATTAAACTTCTGATCTCTAGAATGATTTGATTCCATAAAAAATGCATAATAATTACTTTCCCTGTATATACATTTTTGTTAATTTAAGTCGAGACATGTTAAGAAAAATAGCGCCTTTTAGACTAGTTATATCAATTATTTTATAATTGACCTGCTAGCTTAGGGGGTGTTACATGGGTGATAGACTTCCCCGATATTTTATGGTTTGGCATTGTTGTCCATGTGAGTGTTAGGCTTTTGTAAAACATTGTGTCATTTGCAAAAGTTACTGTCGTTTGTTTGGGTTGTTGTTTGCGTTCAGTTTTGTCGTTTCTTTTAGTTCTCGTTTGTTTGTCGTTTGTTGTTTGTCGTTTCCACAATCCAAGTCGTTTCTTTTAGTTCTCGTTTCTACGAGTAGTTTGCCGTTTGTGAGGGTGATTTAATTAACCGTGTCGTTTCTTAGTTTTTTTGTCGTTTAAAGAGATGTTGTCGTGTAATGTTTTTTTGTAGGATATTGTAGTTTTAGTTGTCGCGTTTAGATATATTGTCTTATATTATAGTTTTTGCTTTTGGTTTGAGATATTGATTTCTGTTTCTTTTTCGTACAAATCGAGTATCGTTGGTACAAAGTTTCGTCGTTTGTACATTCTTTGTCGTTTGCTCGAGTTATCGTTTTCTTCAAATGCTGTCTTTTTAATTGTCCCTTCGCATGTTGTTTGAAATTTTAATGTCTTTTTTTTTTTTTTTTTTCAGAGGTTGTCTTCTTAAATTTATTTTTTATTGTACTTGTAAGTTGTACCCTTGGATATGTTCCGAGAACTTCTGTCGTTTCTTGAAGTTCCTTTTTTTTTTTTTTTTTTTTTCTCTCTCTCTCTTTTGTCGTCGTCTTTTAGTTTATCGTCGCTTTGTCGTTTCTCGAAGATGTATTCGTTCCCATTTGTTATCATTTCTGTGAACTTGTTATGTATATTGTTTATAGGACTGGTTGTCGTTGTCGTTTCCCACGTACATTGCCTTTTCAGCAAACAACATATATACATACAGTAGCGGACATGTTGAAGGACAACTGGTGGTTACAGAATTATTTTTCTTTTAATTTTACCCCCCCAAAATTTTGTTCTTTTCTTACTTTGTCTACTGAAAATTTATAATCTACGTATAAAAAGGATTCAAATTTTAACTATATTATTTATTTCTTCAAAAGAACTAATATACACACTAATTCAAGATTATATCTGGTTCCACCTCTGTATACATATGTGTGTGTGTATACATGTGTGTTTGATCTCTCATGATCCATCCATGATTATACATAAGTTTGAGATCTTCAAATAGAATTTTATTTTTTGAGATATAAGAGAAGCTGATTAACGGACACTTAACTCTATCAAAAATTTACTTGGTGATCTTCTCTATCAAAAATATTTGCATAAAAAACGTAAAGTTTGTATCTTTATTTGATTTTGTGCTATAAACTAAAAGTTTGTTGGTTTGGTATTCAGATATTGAGAAGAAAATTCAGTGTATTATTTGATATAAATTTTTGGTTGCCGAATGTGTGTGGGTTAGTGTTAATGTTTGAATAATTGTTGGTGATATTGAAAAATACAATTGTGTGGTTATTTATCTGAGATCATGTTGTAATTTTACTCATAAGTCATTTTTATGATGACTTGCTGGCCATCAATTTAATTACTCAGAGTTCTGTTATTGTCTGCTAGTCATTTTTATTATTACTTGTTGGTCATAAATATAATTACTCTCTTGTGAAACCATCACCACAAGTTCAGTATATTCAATGCGTACCGTATACTGAAATTACCTGTGTGAAAATATATACTTTCATTAATATTATAGAGACTTGTAAAAACGTGAAAAAGTGGTTGTCATCCTGACAGTACTCGAGAGTGTACCGGCAACCATGCATTAAGAAATTTCTGAAGTTGAAGACGCTTGCTTGGGCTGGATAGGTCTTGCACAACATACTAATGCGTTTGACGGATCACTCAGGAATGGGTGATGCTCTGTGCTTTGAGGTTGGCGAAAACCTGGGCAAATTTTCCATCAAAGAGTTCTGCCTGATAACCAGCATGAAATGTGTAGGGTCTACGTATCTCATACAGTAGTTGATAACCGATTAATTAGTAGATATTTTTCTACATTACCAGTCTTGTCAAGAGAATATTTGGAGGTACAGCTGTCGAATGCAAACTTTAACAATGATGACGACGTTGTCAAGCTTGGCTTACTATACATAATATTTTGCACTTCTCTTGCAAGTGCAAACTCCGTAAAGATAGACCCGAAATATTTTGCCCTAGTCAATAACTTGGAGGAGTTCAATACTTTTCCATGAGGAGTGTTCTCATAAGAGGCAACCTGAACTGCAATATGTAATGCAATTAAAAACATTAAAAAAAATGCTAATAAAGTGCATTACAGTGTCACAAGCTCTTCTTATTCCTTACTCATTTGGGCATATAACAGCATCCCAATAATAGCAAGCAAATTCACGACCAAGCACGTTGAAGCCAATCCTCGTATGCTGTCATGGACCTCCACAGATAATGTGAAATTTGATGCTGTGATGTCAGCTTTAATCGTTGTTGGTAAGAAACAAGTAATTTCTATACTATATTATTATTACTGTTAATGTAAATACAAGTATTGGTTATTTACATAATGACTGGGTGATAATTTTTGCAATGACCATACTTTTGTTAGTATCAATACCAGTGTTGGTCATTTATATAATATCCTGGTGGTAATTTTTTATTTAATCAAATGTGTGGAGCTGCAATGTTTTGTGATGATGCCAACTGACAAATAAATAAAGAAGCCATGTGTTGCATAACTATATTTGAAGAAGGACCCTACGGATGTGCCTCAGGCACCTCATAAGACACCTATCATGCAACCAAGTACCACGACAAACTATAATTGGCCGGAGTTTCAAAAAGAGATTCTAGGAGAGGTCGAGTCAATGAATAAAAAATTAGACAAGATGAAAAAGGGCACAGAAGAAGTCCAAGAAGCTCCTACATAGGGTTCTAAAATAGTTGTATAACCTCAATGACAATTTTGAACCACTGTGTACTATGTGAGCTACAGACACACGAGGAATGTTCAAAACGATGACTCGAATGCCATGAAGACTAATTTTGATGACCTCTGATTCGGCCCTCAAGGTGATGGCTTCCTTGATTCGGCCCTCAAGATTGTCAAATGTTATGCAAATCTAATTATATTTCCATTATAGACAATGTATGATAACTCTCATTTATGTTTTAGAATTTACGTCAATGTCAAGATATATGTATCACTCCATTAGCACTGAGAATGTCATAATGAAATTGACATGTTGGTTATTATGAAAATGACCATTTGAGTTAAACTGTCAAATGTTATGCAAATCTTTCTTCTTTTTTTTTCATTAAAGTCAATATCATAATTACCATTTGGTCAAAAAATTATTAATCGGTTTAGTCATCACAATGATGACCAAAAGATCATTATATTATTTACCATTAGTACTGTTGAAAATTTTTCAGAACGAAAAAATTATAGTAAGAGACCAAAAAAACAAAGGAAAACTATCTTACTATCCACAAGTGCAACAAGGAGACAACAGATGTTGCAAAATCTTACCCTCAAAAATTTAACATAATCATTTTTATATATAATGCAAAACACAAACTCATTTAAAGCATATAGAAACAAATAAAACCAAAGAACAAGTAGCATTACCTTATATCTGTACCTGATATAAGCTAGAACGAGGTTGATGCAAAGTGGGAAAAGTGACAAGTGGACCAGGAGATGAGCTACAACCTTCTTCAACTATGGTGATAATAGAGAGGGTGAGGTGAATAGAGTGAACAAGGTTGGAGAGAGATTTGTTAGACTTAGAGTCAAATAACTGAGCTCGGATCTTCAACAATGGTGAAGAGAGAGTGCATGAGACTAGGGTGAGAGGAAAATGAGGGGGAAAATGAGATAAAAAGAGAGGACTTATATATTGTGGGTGGGGGGGACTGGGCGGGAAAGTGGGAAAAATATAGGGTTGGCAGAAGGCATTTTTGACTTTTTACAACCATCTCAATTGATGTGATGACATAACAGTACTAGAAATGAAAGGAAATAAAAGTGATACTAGTTTTAATAATATTTTTCCTACGTATGCTATTTTTAAAACTACCCTGCTAACTAAACTAACGAAAAGAAAAGGGTTGGTTAGACTGAAGTGCTGTGCAGCTCATTTTGATTGGATCCCACTGAATTGGACATTTCCTAAAATCCATGAATTTCAAACTGTGGGAAAACAAGCCACATGCCATTTCCATTATTTGGTTTCTAAAAACACCAATTTTAATGTAGATAAATAATTTTATTTTTATCAATAGATATAATCTTATAATTTTAACCGATATAATAGTGATGTAAAGACTTTTCAAACGAAAAAATGACTACTCATGTTATTACGTAATGATACTAAAAAAAAAAATGTTATTTGGTGATCCAGTAATACTTTCCCAAAATTTGTTATTAAAAAAAAAACAAAAAACAAAAAAACAAAAACAGTATACCTCAAAGAAAGGGAGAAATTGATCTAGATATATCTCAAAGTTACCCAAAGTACACAAGTTGATTTTAGTGGAGCTAACTACTATTGCAACGGTAGTAACGAGTCTAGTCGAAGGAGACTACAACATTCGCTCATACCACCAATCCTTTTCAAACATATATATATATATATATATATATACCCTTTATCTTTATTGTCAATATCTTCGGTCCCTTTGAAAATCCAGTCCCTCGTGTCACATCTAATGGCAAAGAATAAAAGTTAATCTAATAACTAGGAAATTATTCTAACATTAGGATACTATTTTACTCTGTAATAATTATACTAGTTTAAATCATATGCGATGAACATGATTAGACATAATTGAGAAAATTTATTTAGATAAGAAAAATGTATAAGTAATATTAGACAAAAAAAAAAATTTAACAAAGTACTTGAACATTTAAAAGGGGGGGGGGGGGATGAAAAAAAACACTTAAAATAAAATGACTAACATATTAAAAATATACCAATACAACAAAAAAAAATAAGGGACTAAAATGAAAAAAAAAATTGGGCCAAAGGAAAAAATAAAAAAAAGAAAACTAAAGGACCAAAAAAAGAAAAAAATGTTTTTGTAAAAAAAAAATGAATAAAGTACCTGAAAATTAAAAAAAAAAACCATGAAAAAATACCAAAAAAAATAAAGGGACTAAAATATTAGAAGTATCCCGATACAAAAAAGGTGCCCGGGGGGGGGGGGGGGGTACTAAAATGAAAAAAAAAAAAAAAGAGACATGAAAAAAACACCAAAAGATAAAATGTTAAAAATGTTAAAAATATATTAATACAAAAGAAATGCCTAAAATAAAAATTAAAAAATTAAAAAAGTTGGGTCAAAAGCAAAAAAGAAAAACTAAAGGACAACAAAAATATAAAAAAATGTTTTTCACCAAAAAGGTCAATGAAGTACCTGGGAAAAAAAAAAGACATGAAAAAATATCAAAAAGTTAAGAAGACTAAAATGTTAAAAATATATTGATACAAAAAAAGGGGAGGACTAAAATGAAAATTAAAAAAAATTGGGGCGAAAGAAATAAAAACAAAGAAAATAGAAGGACAAAAAAAAATAAAAAAAGATTTTCGTCCAAAATGTCGTTTTGGACGATATGTTTACTACAATAGTGAGGATTCTTACTTTATACATATTTATAGATTAGAAACTTTTACATATTTACTTTTTAAATGATTTTGATCAGAACAAGACAAGGTATCATAAAAAAAATAAAAAATAAAATGAAAAAAATTGTGTATCTATATGTACGTGTGTAAATATGTTGGCAAGTGGACAGAGAGATACCGTATCCCTGCATGCACCTATAAATACAAGAGAAGATAAAATGAGTCATAGGTATGGTACAAACAACAGCTTGATGGTGACCTACACATACTACACTCTATAGATCATACAATAAATAAATATACATACATTCCACTTTTTTGGACGCCATCGTGCACTCGATGGTGATGATGATGACGACGACAACATAGATTATGTTAGCTTTGAGACAAAAAACCATTAAAAAAAAATGTACACTTTCGAAGGAAGCAAAAACCTAGGCCATCTCTCTCCACCGACCTCTGCATGAGCTTGATGATCATGATAGCTAAGTCTTCGATAGAATGCCACCTGTCCCCCCCAACATTGTCATCCAAAAATTTAAATTTCATCTCACTCCCATTAAAAGCTCCACCCACCCAACCACCCGCCCATCTCACCCACTTTATGGGATGTGTGGTTGGCATCACTAAACTTTACATCATCATGTCCCAACACCTGTAAACCTTTGCACATTTCTTTTTCTTTTTTTATATTGCTTTGGGGAAGAAATATCCGTCCCCGGTGTCTTCTCAAGAAATTTTTCCATCTAAATTTTCATTAAATATTATTGAATTTACAAAACTTTTAACTATGATAATAATAATAACATGACCTTAAGTTCATAATTGTGTACAAAAATACAACACACAAAATGAATGGAGATTAAAAAACAAAAAACAAA
>JAFMPE010040324.1:3323-18442 GCA_024759925.1 Ficus religiosa | reverse complement strand
AAAAAAAAAAAACCTTTTTATAACAGTATTTCTTTTCTTACGAGGCTTTCCTATATAATAATCGGAGGTTGAAAGCATATCAAGATTAGTTCATATAGGATAATGCTATCGATTATATAAAATGTAGCGTCATTTGTCAATGTGAAGGAGCTGATATATTATAACATAATGTGTTGACCTAACCCTCCATGAAACTACAAACACCCTCCTTTTCATGTATTGTGCATTTCACCTACTTCCTGGATCTCACTCAGCCCCTTGATTTGAGAATCGGATGCTTAGGGCCGGTGCCACACCGGTGCCCTCGCCTTTAGCTCTTTTTCATTTGTTTCGCAGGTTAAACGGGAGGAAACAACAAGCTTTGCACTGGTGCGATGAAAACCCGCATCAACGTTTGTCGTTAGAATGAGGGCCTAGTGAGAGTTTAGAATCCACGAGCTCCACTAGCAACAACCGATGATGGAGCGCGCCACCCACCTTTTTCGATCTCTATTCGACATCTAAAACCATTGAAGCATGGTAAGCAACAACGCTTCGTGTAGTGTAGAGCCCTCTAACGCCTATGCATCCAACTGCCCGACTACTCGGGGTGAGTATTGGATTGAAACCAACCTCTTTAACATCTCCGATTAAAAAAAAAATTACTTTTTAAATCTAACCGATCTAGTTCAGATTTGTTTTATCATCCAGTCCAATCTAGTTCAAAATTTATTGGATTAGATTGGATGATTGGATCATTACATGTTTTTATAAGAACTTAGTAAAACCTACTCAAAAAGACAAATAACATTTTGTAGGCATCAATTTAGGGCCTCTTTGTTTCATAATGTTTGCCAACCGGAGAAAATGCCAATTCAAAGGCAATTGTAGATACAGATAAGTCAAAACATCTCATGCTAGAGAAGAAAGTATATTGTGTAACATGTATTATGCAATTTTTTGTATAAAATATAAGTATATGGATTGGATTTATAGGATTTATATTGGATTTTCAAAATTTACATCTAATATTCAATCCAATTGGATGAGTAAAATTATAATCCAAATCTAACGGTTGGATGTATTGGATGACAGGATCTTACACCCAATCCTATGAATGACAGCGACATGATGTTAGAGAAGCAAGTATTGGCAACCCGAACAATCCTCCCCCAATGCAGACTCACAAGGATCGGAGTGCTTGGGGTATGTGTTCGACAACTCAACAAAAACTGCTCAACTTCTCGTCTGCGTACAATGATGTGTCCGCCAAGTGGTAAAGATACAGATCACAATCAACCACAATAGGCGAGCAGAAAGGCAAGAGTGTCGGAACATGTGGTTCAACCATGCCAGAACCCAACTTATAACTTTCATCATAATGCGCTCCCCAAAGTCTTGATACCTAGGACTAGCGTGTCATCCGTCATTGCCTAGATTGTCAAGCGTAAGGAGGCCGAGGCAAAAGAGGAGAAACCTTAGCTTGTGTTTGGTTAATCAGTTAGAGAAGAAATTTTTAAGTTGGAGTTGATTAACGTTTCAAAAACTAGTTATACTTTTTGTTAACTTTTCCAAAAAAATATAAAAACTGATATAAAAAAGTACAGTTTAGTTAGAGTTGAGTTGAAATACCAAACGAAGTGTCAGTTTCCCTACAAATTCACACATTTGTCTTTAATCACCTACAAGGGCACGAGGAAGAGACAGAACAATAATTTGGTACTTTGAATTAAGAATACATATTGCTCTGCGTTATCGCCTTCACCAACCAATTGCCGAAGAGCCGGTATATACCTGCCTTGGTAGTAGAAAGCACATACTCATCAAAGAAAGAGAGAGAAAACATTTCAGTATTACCCATTTAAAGTTGTTTGGATAATTCTTTAGAAATTTATTTCATTAAATCATACTCATACCTCTTTATAATCATGAGTACTCGAATTTTGATCAATGGTGGATGATACATAATCAAAAAATGTTGCCTCATTTTTTTGCACAAACTAATACAAACGGGTCCTTAACACTACTCTGGATATTTTTAAAATTTCAAAAAGCAAAAAAAAAAAGACAAAAGAGAAAAAAAGATAAATATAATATCTTTAGAATTACTATTATTTAATAATACTTAATAATTTCATACTTTTAATAATTTCATACTTTAAGATCTTTCTTTTTTACTAAATTTTTTAACCAGTGCGGGTAGGGATGTTCACGCATCGGATTATACGGATTATGTTTCAATTCGTTGTCCTGACATTTGAATTGGGAATATCCCAATCCATTACTAATACCTGAAACTCCCAATCCAATTTAATTTAATCCAATCCAATCCAATCTGTAAACATCAGATTATAGTATCGGATTGACGGATCCAATCCATTTACTATAGGAACTAAAATTAAATATTTGGACATAAAATAGTTCAATAAAATTGTAATAAAATTAACTTCTAGTCTTTGATCATAATCTAAATTGTAGCATAAGAATACGAATTGAAACATAATGATACTTTACAACAAAAAAACATTGACAAAGCTCAAAA
Organism: Ficus religiosa; assembly: GCA_024759925.1. Lineage (NCBI taxonomy): Eukaryota > Viridiplantae > Streptophyta > Magnoliopsida > Rosales > Moraceae > Ficus > Ficus religiosa. Next base: position 15,921 of record JAFMPE010040324.1, on the reverse strand, counting down.
TAAAATGTTCATATTCATCAACTCAAAAAAAAAAAAAAAAAAAAGATAGTTTTGGACTAGATAATAGAACTACTGACTAGAATATTCTGGATCAGATAACAGAACTATTGAACTAGAAATTATGCACATATTCAAGTCAATAAAGTCATGCTTTAACATATACATACATAATTTATTTAGAGAAAAACAATATATACACATTTACATATACACACACACTTATAATATATATATATATAAGGTTTGGATTTATGGATTGAGAAATCCTCAATCCGTAATCTTCAGATTGGGAAAATCTTAATCCGTAATCAATCCATTAGTCTTTTAATCCAATATAATCCAACAGATTGGACTAGATTGAGTGGATTGATGAATTCAATAAACACCTCTAAGTACGGGTTTTAACGTTTTTCTTTAAAAAAAAAAAAAGATTGGAACAAAAAATTAATAAAAAATACTTAAAAAATATAATATCTATAGAATTATTGATTTAACTTAGAAATTATCTAAAAATCTTTTTTATTTTTTTAATTTTTTAACGTTTTGCTTTTAAAAAGAAAAAGAAAAAAAAAGAGAGAGATTGGAATTAAAAATTAAAAAATAAATAAAGGAAAGAAATGAAATTCCCACCACGTCACCAAGTTTAAAACTCCACGAGGCAATATTTAAGCGTCCCAATCAAACAGACACAACAACAAACAAAAACCCTTCTCTTGCTTCTCTTCTCTTTCTCAATTTCTGATGCTACTCTTCTCAGCTAAGCAAAAGCCTCTGACATCAAAGATATACCCTATATATACATATATTATACATATATACGCACACACATATATATACATATATACGTATGTACATATTTATATATGATATACGCACCCAAAACCCACGCATTTTCCTTCCTTCTCCGCTTCTTCTACCGACCTAGCCTGGTTAGGTCGTTCTCGGCTAATGTCGCCGGCGGCGGTGGAAGTTCGGTCCCCGATCGACTCGCCGCAGCCCAAGCAATCAAACCCTAACTCCATGGCTCAGTCGCGGCCGAGCTCTTCGATTAATTTAGGTAAGCTTTATTCGGGTTTTGGTGACGCGACTGAGTGCGGCTCCGATCGTGGCGGCGCGGATTTCGCGCGACCGGCGGCGACGGGGAGACCGCGGCCGAGGCTTGTGAAGGTGAGGAAGCAGGCGGGGGCGCAGAATCCAAGGTCGAGAGGCGGTGGTCCGAGTGAGGTAAACTCGGGTTTGGGTTTGGGTTTGGGTTTCGATACTTTTTGTTCGTCGAGTGGGGTGAGTTTCGAGAAAGGTGGTTGTGGAAATGGCGGTTTTGTGTTTGGTGCTAACCACGGTGGATTTGGAGAGAGTTTGGGAGTGAAAGCTGATGAGACTGGGAAGTTGAATGTTGAAGGAATGGAGTCGGCGAAGATTGAGAATGTAGGGTTTGTGTTTGGGGATAATGAAAATAGTGCGAAATCGAATTCCTCTGGGGAAAAGGAAGAATCTTTTGCCAATGCGAAAGAGTCGGTAACTGAGGAAAAGGGTGATGCGAAAACAGAGTGTGAACGAGAATCTGGGAAGTTAAGTAGGGGTTTTGTGTTTGGTTGTAATTGGAGAGGGTTAGGATCGAATTCCGATCAAGAAAAGAACGAACATAGGGAATTTGCGAAAAAAACGAATTTGGCTTTTGTGTTTGAAGCTAATCAAAATGGAAACGTAGATTTTAGCAAAAGTTTTGAGCAGTCAGGTTTTGGTAATGGTGCCAATGTGAAAGTTGGTCAGGAAACTGAGTTTGGGAAGTCTAGTGGTTCGGAATTTGTGTTTGGTGCTAGTTGGTTTAACTCCGAATCGAAAACAAGTTCGAGTTTGGAAAAAAGAGGCTTCAGTGAGAAAGCAGAAGCTTCGGATGAAGTGGATTGTAACCAGAGGTGGAAGTTGGATGGTGATACGGGTGTGTTTGTATTTGGAAGCAGGAATAGGACGGATTCTAGTTCGAACGAACGCACGAAAGAAAATTTAGGGAATTTCAATGGCTCTGTAGATACACAAGTACAAAATAAGGGTCCAGATGTTAGTGTTGAAGGTAAATATCCACTTAAAAGTGGCGATTATATAGCTGGAAACGCTAGTGTTTCTGGCACAAGCTCAGAACATAAGCTTCCTGATGAGATGAGGAAACTGAATATTGATGATTCTGTGAATGTTTCGGATGTTGAGAAAACTGAAGTTTTGAAGACAAGACCGTTTTCCAATGCTGGGGCTGCATCCACGTCCAGAAGATACAGAAAGGTTCGTAGGGGATGTAGAAAAGTTTCTAACAGTTCTTGTAGAAATATAGAATCCGATTCCTGCGATGGGAGTTCTAAAGGTCCTTCTGTTGATGTGGAGAGTCAGAAAACTGATGGGCATATCTCTGGAAGTAGTCAACAGAGCCATGTCATATTTGGAAGTGGTTGCAATGCAACGGATGCATCGGGTACTTATAAATCTGAACCATTTATATTTCTGGCAGGACTTGGTGAGAGTGCTGAGTTTGGCCAGCTTCGGAAGTGCCAAGTAAATCATTATACAGAACCCAAAGTAGCTTGCTCACAGTCTACGTTTTCGTCTAATTGTCATGAGTCCCAACCTAGACCTTCCGAAGCAGCTTTTGTTGGAATAGAAAAAAAGGATGCAAGTAGTTCTCCCAGTACTCCAGAGGGTTTGCGTGTGCCTTCAACGGATATAAAAACACCTTTATGTGATCCTTTCTCTCTCAAGGAAAGTCTATTTCCTGAACGAAGTAAAAAAGCAGAGTTCACTGTAAAGAACAGGTCAATCAAGGACAAAAGATTGAAGGAAACTAAGCGAAAGCCGAGAAAACCTTTGGTTAAGCAATCGTGCGATCAAGACCATGCCTCCAAGAAAAGCAGTTCCCATGAAAACCCAAACACTCCTGGATGTTATTCCCCGATGGATTTCTCTCCTTACCAGGAAACTACTGTGGACGATCAATTCTCCAGAGAAACTTCTGCATCAGATGCACCAGTTCCTGCTGATCTCGAAGAGGAAGATTTGGCTACTACTGGAAAAGGGTTAGATAATGATAGGCATGAACAGGAATCTAAAGTGCCAAGTGAGGAGAATCTTGGGGACCGTAATGAAAGATCCTTTAACGAGAAGTGTCCGCCAGTTTCCATGCCTGAATTTGCCCGTTCTAGCTTCCAAACGGCTCAGACAGATGGCCACAGTGGTGTGGGTGTGGCTTCAGTAGAATCCAGAGGTGTCTTTAGCTCAAACATGGAAAATCAAGAAAAAATTTCTAGAATGCAGTTCCAATATGGCACCGAAAATGTGTCAGCAACCCGCTTTAATTCTGATATGGAAGATATTAAGGGGGCGGATTTTATGTTTTCAGCGGCATCTGGGCAAGGGCAATCATCAGCAAGAAGGCATCGGTATAGAAGAAAAAGTAGGATCGGAGTTGTTAAGGTTGAATCTTCTTCTGTGCAATCTTCAACTGTTAGCGACACATCTTCACTTCCCCGTGCAGCAGATAAATCTGAAGCTGGCAAGCAGTTCGTGCAAGGGCACAGTTCTTCCTCAGCTCAAATTCATGAAACCTGTGAGAAGTGGCGACTCAGGTGCTCCTTAAACTACTACTTAGTTTTGAACTAATTTATTGTTTACTTGTTTCTTGAATTACTAGTCTTGCAGCTATGTTTTCCTTTGATTATTAATTTTCTCGTTGACATCTTGGAAATCATTCTTGTGGTAGTGAAGTGTTTAAATATTTGGTTTTTATCAGGGGGAACCAAGCTTATAAAAACAGGGATCTTTCACAAGCTGAGGCATTTTACACTCAAGGGATTATTTCTGTACCGTCAAGTGAAAGATCAGGCTCGTGTCTTGAACCTCTTCTGCTCTGCTATAGCAACCGTGCAGCCACCCGCATGTGCCTTCTAAGGATAAGGGAAGCTATTGGGGATTGCACGATGGCTGTTGCCCTAGATCCCAACTTTCTCAAAGTTCAAATGAGAGCTGCAAAGTAAGGCATTTATACTCTATTATGTTAACGAATTTACCTTCCTTTGGATTGGGCATAGAGATGAAGTAATGCTATATCATAAATTTTCTCTGCTTCTCAAGCTACTTATTTTTGAACGATCCTTTAGTTGGTTAGTATCTAGTTTCGCAGATCAGGATTTATACAGGCTGTGCACTAAATAGGGGACAATACAAAACTAAATTAATCTTTACCATGAAAGAAAGTCCACAAGAAAAAGAAAGAAAGGAAAAGCATAATGAAAACCCACCCAAATAAGACTAAAAAACACAAATACAGATTCACGAGCAGTGAGTCTACAGATAAACGATTACTGATAATTTTAAAAGTATGTGCAAGTGAAAGGATCTTGAGAAAGCAAAATGAGAAACCTACCAAAATAAAGGGAACTTAAAGTGTGGCTTGGCGTTTAGTACTAAACTCTATGAAGGTCCCAGATTAGGTTTCCATGAGATGGAACATGCAAATTGAAGGTTTTTGCGCTAGAAATGTTCTCCATAAGACAGAAAAATGCAGATTTAAGGGCTTCAAGTATATCTTATGTGTTTCAGAGTTATATAAATTTTTTCAATTGTTATTACCCTTTCCCCAAATGTGTTACTGTGGTATTCTAAGATGTTATATGTCTTCTAAATATGTATTTTTCTTTGAGTTACAGTTGTCATCTTTTGCTGGGGGAAGTTGAAAATGCGCAGCAGTACTTCACTAATTGCTTGGAAGCTGGAGCTGGTGTGTGTTTGGACCGGAGAATCATAATAGATGCTGCTGATGGCCAATCAAAGGCTCAGGTACTGCTTTAATGTTCTGTTGTATTGTTGTCTGTTGATGTGGTCATGTCTTGGTAATAATTATTGGCTTGATAAATACCAATTGCTTATAGCTAAAGAGCTAATATCACTGTGGTAATTACTATCTATCCTTCTACTACCCACTTCCATTGGACTACTGTTAAATAACGACTTTTCCATTCAAATAATAATGATACGCAGGTATTTATGCATTTATTGGTAGAGTACGTCCTTTCAAGTTCATATATCTGATGACTGTATATATATTATTTTTTCTTTGTTTCAGAAAGTAGCTGAGTGTGCAGATCAATCTGCTAAACTTCTGGAACAGAAAAATCCTGATGCAGCTCTCAGTGCTTTGGAAATTATCTCTGAAGCCTTATCAATTAGTCCTTACTCAGAAAAATTACTTAAAATGAAAGTAGAGGCTCTGATTATGGTTAGTATATGGTTTATTGATATGACTAATTTTAAGTACTTTCTTGGTTTGAGATGGGGCAATTGTTGATGCCTGCGTTTTCTTTAAATTTTGATCGAAGCATTGGCTTCTCTTCTGTTGATATCTTATGTTGCAGTTGAGGAGGCATGAAGAAGTGATTCAGCTGTGTGAGCAGAGTCTATCTTTTGCTGAAAAGAATTTTACCTCAGTTGAAACGGTAGAAGATGTTGATGGTACTTCAAATGAAGGTTATTCATTTGTGGGGCTCTGGAGGTGGTGCTTGATATCCAAGTCTTACTTTCATTTGGGAAGGCTTGAGGCTGCTCTTTCTCTACTTGATAAGCTGGCCAAAGTTCGATCAATTAACGATGAGTAAGTAATGATTCTCTAGCTATTGTTCTTTCTCTCAGTCTGAGGATGCAGATAATGACGCTAAAAGCTTATACGTTTTAGAGGAGACCGTACATGATTAAATAGACTAAGTAGCTTAGTCAATGCTCTAACTACTACCAAACAACAACACTAATTACACTTTCGAACCAACCAATGGCTAATTCTATCTACTGTTTACGAACAACACGCATTCTTTGTGTTGAAAGCTCTGACATTGGTTCTTATAATTTCGACTTCTCAGGTCTGCATTAAAGGATCTGGAGTCATCAGCTTCTTTGGCTATCACCATACGTGACCTTTTACATCAGAAGGTAACCTCTTTGTTTCTTTGTGGTACATATCTTGGAGCCGGATTCAGTACTAGTAGTCTAACACTAAATGCTTAGACGGTCCTCCAAAGGGCATTGGTCCTACTGCTATTCAAGTGTGAAGTTCAATTTTTAACATTTGAATTTGCTGATATATATCTATAGACTATATCTATATGTATATGTATGTATATATCAGTATGTAAAAGGAGAAGAATGGTGGCACAAAATTCTATATCAGTCTCTTCATGATAATTGTTCTATCTTTAAGTAGTATCTTCATCTGTTAAGTTATGGCTAGGAAATTATGCATCTGAGTTCAAGTGACTGATGATGGCCGTAATACCTTGTCCCAGACATTGAAGAGTATAATTCTTAGGTTTGAAAAGGCTAGATCATAATCGCAGTTTATTATTTCTTACCTTTCAATAATTAAGACTTTAGCTATTGATACTTAAGGCTGAACTGAGTTTCTGACCCTTGAGAAAAGATGTGGAAACATAAGACATCTCATTATTGAAAACTCCTTTCCACTCACAGACATGGTAATGTGTGGAGAAATTGAGAATGCTGGGCCTGTCCTACATATGCTGCATGGTTATATTGGAAATATGGAGTTACTGGCTTTCTGGGTTATTTATTTCCATTTTTCTCTCGATATGTACAAAAGAAATTTTTTCCACTGTTTTTGTTATTGATTTCTTCCTATTAAATAATTCAACTAATTTTACATTCTTCCTTATAAAAGAACGCAGGAAATGAAGCATTTAAATCGGGAAGATATGCAGAAGCAGCGGAATATTACACTGTTGCTATATCCCGTAATGTCGATTCCCGTCAATTTGCAGCTGTCTGTTTTTGCAATCGAGCTGCAGCACACCAAGCCCTGGGTCAAATAGCTGACGCAATTTCTGACTGCAGTCTAGCTATAGCTCTAGATGGAAATTATGCAAAGGTAAGCCACTTATATTTATGCTTATTTTGCGATTTCCAATGCTCTCATATATTTATGCTTTATTTTCTTTCAAATTTCATCGTTCTCCTTAACTATGCCTAATTGGCATGTTATGTGGTTATTGGTTCAGCATCTCTGATAACAATTTTTTTTCCTAAATCAAATCTTGTTGTTTGTGTCTGATGTGCATTTTTCACAGGCAGTCTCCAGGAGAGCCACCTTACATGAGATGATTAGAGACTATGCTGAGGCAGCTAGTGACCTCCAGAGACTCGTATCCATTCTTGAAAGTCAATCTTGTGACAAGGCCAAGGAGTCTAGCTCTTCAGCTAGATCCACTCGCAGTGTAAAAGATCTGAGGCAAGCTAAAATGCATTTGCCAGTAATGGAGGAAGAAGCTAAGAAAGGAATCTCCTTGGAATTTTACCTCATTTTGTAAGTCTCTACTGCATTTATATCTTTACGGCGTTTTAAAGGGTGTGGGTGGTGGGTGGGTGGGTGTGTGGGGGTTTGGTACTAGAATGTATAGTTTGTGTTATTACCTTGATTATGCGCGGTTAGAGTTCTGGATACTATGTGATGAAGATTAGGATATTTGTTAATTTTAATGTAACTTATAGTCAAGATTATATATATATCTATTACGATAACTTTAATTTAGTTAAAGTTATCTTATATATTATTATTTCTCTATATATAGCTTAGTGATTGTATTTTCAGTTTAGACTTGGAGATGAATGAACATTGAGAATTCGAGTGTGTTTGGTAGGTGAGAATAGTCTAGGAAAGAGAGGGATGGAAGGATTAGTTTAACGATTTTGACATTCATAGTTGTTTAGTAGGAGAGAAAAAAGGAAGGTATTAGGGAAGGGACTCCAAATCCTCTAAAGCATCCCAATTTCAATCTCTCCTGAATTGGAGAGATTGTCAGAGGAATTGCATACCAAACATCATAGGACAAAGGACCTCTCTCTCCTTCCTCATTTCTCTCACCTAGGTGATCTACCACTCCGTCCTTCCTATTTTCTCTCCTTCCTACAAAACATACCCGAATCATATTTCTGCCATCTTGAGTTCTTGTTCTCTTTATAATCCTGTCTTTGCTATCTCTTGGTCTCTCTAATGTCTAGTGGATTTGTTTCACTATCTCGTGTCTATTTCTTCTCTCTTGATCCTACATCCCAATGACTTCTTGTCTGATAATGTGTTAGTGTTCTAAGTTTCTTTCGAGTTGTTGAGAGATTGTATCTTTATTCAAAATTAATAAATATCTGCATGGAGTTTCTATATGCACCACTAAGTTGAATTCAGTTGAGTTTTAGAGTTTCAATGATGTAGTCCAGCTTGAAATGACGACGCTTGCAATTAATCTTAATGACAGGGGTTGTAAGCCATCTGACACAAGTGCCGACATCAAAAAAGCATACCGTAAAGCAGCTCTCAAACATCATCCCGACAAGGTTTTAGCTTTCGCACCTTGCTTTTCAATTTTAATACGTGTTGTGGGTCCGCTTTATTCATGTTTCTTTATCATCACATGGTGGAATTTTCAGGCTGGTCAGTTCCTGGCAAGAACTGATAGTGGAGATGAGGGGCGACTCTGGAAGGAAATATCCCAGGAGATTCACAAGGATGCTGACAGGCTTTTTAAAATGATCGGAGAGGCATATGCAGTGCTTTCCGACCCTGATAAGGTTCGTCTTTCTGATAACAACTGCCCCTCCAGATATTTATAATGTCTTTTCGGCACTTCTTTGTATCTTTTCATAACCTAGAATGTTACACTAAAGACGGATGTATTCTCTAGCCATATCTCATATCCATTATCCAAACTTATATCTACAATTAACTGAATTGCTTAGTACAACAACCTACACAAAACGGAAAAATTTATATTTTCGAATTACACTTTGCATCCAAACCATCATTTATGATCATGAAAATTTCCATCTCTTCCATTGTATGATATGTTTTGATGCTCCACTTTAGCTGTATTTTGATGTGCCATTTTTTTTTTTCTTTTTGGGTAACAGCGATCAGAGTATGATTTGGATGAGGAGTTGAGAAAGGCCCCAAAGGGAAGCAGCACTCACAGAAAACATTCGAACGCTCACAGTTCTGGAAGCAGCCCTTTCAGAAGATCTGATTTCCAGAGCTCCCCATTTGAGAGGAGTTCATACAAACGGAACTCCGGGGAGCACTGGAGGACTCACGGAAATTCATATTATAGATGGTAGCAAGTAACTAGAAGAGTCTAAACCTGCTTTTTAACCGCCAAGTGTTGTTTAAGACCGACGTGAATTGACTGGCTACGTGTGGTTAGGAAGTTAGAGCACTGGCTCAGATCCAGTTGAAGTGACCAAAGCATATTAGCCTGAAACGACAATTTGGTTGCAAGACATCCCGATTAACTTGAGAGATTTATTCACCTCCAAAAGTAGGAATTTTATGGACATAAATTTGTCACCCCGATCACATTTTAACCGTTGACGGTGGCTGTCCATGCTGATACTCATTTATTGGAGAAGAGTGGTGATTTTTACGCTCGTCGAATTCGACAATAATAGAGAGACGGAAACAAAACTCTTCTCTTTTCCTTGTATTTATTACAAAAACTGCAAAACATACATGGAAACAAATATTTCAGTTGTGAATGAATTAGAGAACCATTTTTTTCACCAGTAAAGAAAAAAAGTTGCATGTGTGCTATTTTCTTCTAGAAGTTTGCTTTAAAGTTCTGTTTTAGATTATTGTTGGAAGGCCAATTTGCAGCCATTTAGGTGTTTCCTTGGCACGGGCGGGGAGACCTCGAACTGGTTAAGGCAAAGGTCAATGCCGACGCAGCATTCGTGGATAATGTGGAATTTATTGGTATTGGGGTTGTCGTTCGAGATGGAGAAAGGCCGTGTTCGAGATGGAAAAGGCCGTGTTCTATGTGCGGTGATCGGGTGACTGACGGGTGGGTTCACTCCCCACGTCGCAGAATGTCTTTGCAGTTAGGTAAGGAGTTCGCTTGTTATCCTTGTGTGGCTTCCAAGATAGGGTCCTACACGGGGATGCTCTAGACGCAGTTTTGCTTTTTCTAATTTGGATGAAAAAGATGTCAAGTAGATTGTTTATCAGTATTTTTGGGTTGCTTATGCTTGCTATTTTTCTCATAAAGGGAACTCTGTAACATTGTTTAGCTAGTTTTGCTTTTCTTTGCTTACCATTATTTTCGGTCTCGAGATGATTAATACGTTTCTCGTAAAGGGAACTCTATTATCCATTTAACTAGTTTTGGTGTCCATTAGGATCGTTAGTTGGAGTTAAAATTTTTAAATTGGAGTTGGTTGACTAAAAAAAAAATAGCCAAGGTTTGTTGATTGAATTGGAATTGTTTGTAATAAACTTTAAAGCTACTTTTGAAAAGTTTTGACAAAAGATTTTAAAAGTGTACTTTTATTGAGAAATAAACATTCTAATTTTCAGCTTCTCCTAATCAGATCAAATCCTATCCTACATTTATGGAAGAATAAATAGGCTTTTTTTTTTTTTTTTCATGGTAAAAAACAGATTTTGGATTCGTTTTGGAAGATTTTGAGAATTGTGAATTTTTTTTTTTTTTAATCTAACAACTTTCTTGCGGTAGTAGTATATTTTTAAAAAATATTATTTTACTTTCCTTTCTGCAATAATAAAGCTACGTGGCTAGCTTTTTTTTTTTTTTTTTTTTCGCTTCTATATATCCTGACCAGCTTTAAGGTTCGTGAGATCCACTCAAAGATCCTTTGCCCCTTTTCTCTCTCTTTCACCCTTTCCATTGCTCATTGTGTCTCTTCTCAGCTTTTCTGTTGTCAACCAAAAATATGCTTCTTCTACAATATGAATTTTTTTTTTTTTTGGTTTAAATTTACTTAGAACTCTTCTATATATATAACTCCCACTCATTTGCATTATGAAATTTAATTTTCACAAATCTGAGAAGTTATAAATGCTTATTCTTTTAAAATTTATTGCTCGGTACTACTAGTGAAACAATTAATAACTTTGTTATCATCTCTTCATATAAAAAAAATATATATATATTTTCTTCTCAACCAAAAGTTTCCAACACCGTAAATATTTTTATTTTGAAACCTACATACCTCATTGTAATATTCATCTTACGGGAGAACGAAATAAAACAATATATAAACTTGTAGAGACTATATATAATCATCTATCCATCTAGGACGATTGATCTACATCTTTCCCTATAATTCTGGGGTTGTGTCCTGATCTCTTACGTGCGAAATCTAAGGAATATGTTTTATCATATGGAGATTCCTCTTGGTCTAATTCCATGCCTTGTGACAAAAGGAGAGTCGGCATGGCGTAAAATGTCGTCTGGTTATTCTATATAAACCCATCTCCATTAGAGAAGTAATATAAATCCTTTCATACTCATATGCTCTCTTCATTAATATATACACATATGTATTAATAAGAATGAATTTTCATATCTCTAAAAAATATGGTTAGTGTTGTGTTTAGAGAAAAGATTAGGTGAATAATGGTCGTAAAGTGTAAAGGAAGAAAAGTGCACAAAATCAAAAACATTAACTCAAAATGAAAAAAAGCATACTTAGGCTTTCGGTTTTTATTTTAGGATAACAAAAAGTGTGATTGAAAAGAGAAAATTAAAAGATAACCGGCAAATGAGTTCCACAAATTCATAGTATTTTCATGTCACATCCAAATGAACAACCATGTAGGACGTAGGCTATATGTCATATGTGAGGTTTATTTTTTAATTTTTATTTCTTTTTACTAAAAATCTAATTAAATGAAAATAATTTTTATTGAAGAATTTGGACTAGCACCAAAGTTGTTCGTTAACATTATCCTTTAATATTGAAAAAAAAAAAAAAAAGTTGTCATTTTAAGTATAAAGTTTTAAATTGAAATTTTTAACCAAACGTCTAAAATTATTTTTAATAACATCCGTACTTGTAATTCATATTTCTAAATTTTTTTGTAAAAATGTTCAAATAGGAACATTTCCAATGTTTGTTTTCAAATTCCAATCATTAATTTGCATTATGATCAAGTCTAATTGTGATTATCTTTTTTCTCATTTTTAAGATCAAATTTGTGTGTTTTGTTTATTTATTTATTTTTTGGCTCTTCTCCATAGATTATGCCTTTTTTCCCCCCCTCATTTAAAAAAGATAGACAACTATTTCTATTTCTATCCGATGATATTTATGTTGATTATTTCTGTTTCTCTAGAACGAAGAATAATTGACATTTACGTACAATATAATTTTTCATCCTTTGTAATTTTGCGTAAAGGAATTAGGTGCAACAAGTTTTACTCAAGCAGTCTAATTAATAAATGATAATGGCAAATTATTGCTACTTTTTGACTAATTGTATTCATAGAAAAAATTACTTTATGATAACAAATGGAGAGCTCCAAAATTTAGAAGGAATTAAATGAATTATATTTTGATTAGTCAGAGTTAATATTATATCATCATAGATAATTGAATACAATTTTCCTTTTAAACTATTTTTTTTATTTATGCTTTTTACATATAATTGTTCATCTTTTGCATTATTAAAATTTCAATTACAACTCACTATGTTTATTGTACGTATTTTAACTAGTATTCTTTAATAGACACAACAATACTGAACTAAACGTGTTTTGGTAGG
>JAFMPE010040213.1:286-15407 GCA_024759925.1 Ficus religiosa | reverse complement strand
CGGTCAGGAAATTACGCTCAAGCTTCATCATGACGGGGACATAGGCAGTTTTAAGGGTTCATCTGGTAATTACGCTTGTTCTGCTATAACACATCAAGGACACGCTCTAATGCTATCACTATCCAGTACAAAAGAAGCTGTTTAAGAACTTTATGATTGCTTCAGCATAACTGTGAGCTGAGGTTGAGTAACTGGTTTCTTATTTATTTATTTTTCTTTTCAGGCAAAGAATATGATGTGGTTAGTTTTGCAGCTCAAGAACCAAATGCAACTGTGTTTGTTTCTTCAGCATCGGGCACAAAAATTGGTATGCTCGTTAATGCTCAATATGTAATCTGCAATACTATTTCAAGTAGCCCTTTCTATTCTTAAAGGTCAAAACCAAAGGCGAAAGTAACGTATGCTGCCTTGGGAATTTTGACATGCCTAGAGGTATCATGTGTGAGTGTGACCAACTATCATATCGGGTGTTTTGCAGCCTTTTGGGAAGTATATATCTCTTCATTTCCTCTCTTACCATTCTCTCCCATGGAGCCACTATTACTAGGCTTTATGAGTTCAGGGGCTTTTAAACCGTGATGTTTATTTTTGTGCCAATAGCATTGTTGATTTCATTATGAATGTTCCTGTCATATTATGCAGATCATAAAATAATTAATTTTAAATACTTTACTTATTATTTTATTTGAGATTAGAGTTTTATAATTTATGCTGCTAGTGCAGTTTCCCATTTATTTTGTTTTGGTTTAGTTCCCTATTTTGTTATTTAGTTTTCTGGTAGATATAATAGTTTGCAATTTCAATTCAGATAATGGTTAATGAATACAGATTGAGATTATTTGTTTTACTCCTCTTGAGCTCTTATTCTCTCTAGAATCCTCTATTTTTCTCTCGTGCTTCTATTCTTCTCTTTCTAGGGGTTCTATTTCTCTTCTCAGTTGTTTTCTTTTATCTCTATTTTATCCCTGTTATCTTAGTCCCACATCATCATATTTACTTGGCAAAGAATGTCTTATTGTGACATTGATGATTTGATATTTCTGAAATCTGGCAGCGGGGAAGATTTCACGACGCGTTTCCCTTGTACATTACTCAGAGCCTCACGAACTGGAACAACTCAATTCTAGCAATCTGAAACTAATGTATCAGAAGTCTTCTAGCACTACGATGACCAAGTCTTCCCGTCAACATGGATCTCCTGCGCAAAGTTCTTGGCGAAGAAATGCCAGTGGACGTGCAGCTTCCTCGCATAGTAGCAGGCATAAGAGTTCTTTATCAGATGTTGAGGAGCCATCAGAAGCTCCAAGCCAAAGGTTAGTGCCTGCAGAACCTAGTAGATCGAACGACCACTCTACTCAAAAGTCAGGACGGGGCCATAGTGCCGTCACTTCTTCGGGGTCCCATGAGCAGTCACATCAAGGGAAATCCAAGAAGAAGAAAACTGCAAATTAAGGTTCCTCTCCAACTTATTCTAATTATGTATCAGAAGAAATTTTGTAGTGATTGAAATTGAAGTGATCCTCCATATAAGATTTTGCGGTTTCTTTGGCTATCGGAGTATGGAAATTATCTTACCCTCAATTCATTTTCTATAATTGCGTGATTCATTTTGTATCACTGGGCTGCTAGTTTATTAATTTGTGTAATTTATCTCCAGTCCTGCAACCTGAAGTCCATGCCGATGCACTGTTTACTTTTCAAGGCGGTTCGTGCTAAGCATTAACGGGTATAATATCATTCGATAGCTTCTCTTGTGCCTTAAAAACGAGATTCAGAAACTAAAATTTTACATCGACCATCAATAAGTTTAGCTGGGGCATTTATAACACGATCCAAAAAAGCCTCACTAACGGGGATCTAAGCAATTCGTCCTGTTGTTTTACAAAACTTCCCTCTTGTATCATCAAACCGTCACCCATTAATACAACACTGATATTATTTAATTCCAAAATCAGAGGGATGCCTATCGTACCCTTCTCCCAACAAAAACCGGTTATTCCAAGGTGAATATAAATTCAGAGTTCCCTAGACAGTTGTAAAAGTTGTAATGAAACAGGTTTATCTAAAACAATAGGTAGAATTCCACTTGCATCTTTGTAAACCGTGAAGAGAAACTCTCATGGAGAAATTGACTAGCCATAACAAGTATTTAAGTTTGCAACTATGCGGTAGTTGTGGTACACATGTACATATGAACTTTGGTAATTTTCAAACATTCCCTTCGTGTTTTGGGCTTTGTAACCATGTGTCTCCAAATTTTGATTTGTACCATCCATTATTCTCAAATTTTAAAATTGTAATAAGATTGTTGCATAAATTTATTGATGAAGCTTCGGTTGGTGATTCTTAAAAATTTAAAATAATTATATTAGAATGACTACAGTATGGAACTCCCACCACTCATAAGCGGATCAAAATTTTATAATGTCTAAAAAGGAGAGCTTACTAATTTTTCTCAATTGCTTTTGGTAGTTTAAAACAAGAATAAGGACCCCAGGTCCTATCAATTGAAGTGGCGGTGGAGGTGTTTCAGTTGAACTGGATACCATGAGAATTTTCTCTCTCCATCCCTTTTAGAAAAAGACCAACCCAAGATAACCATCCTTCGGAATTAGTCCCCTATGGAATGTACATCACAGAAATTTCACTTAATTCAAAATAATTCCAAACTAATAATTATCTAGTATAAAAAATAAAATTTTTTTGTCACTCTTAGAAAACTAACATTTAGTGATTTTTTTTTTATTTTTCAATGAACGAAAAGAGAATAACTGATGTCAAATATAACTAGTATATCCCAACTAAGTTGTCATTCAAAATAATCCCTTTTGACTAAAGAAGAACAAATTTATGGAGTATTATACCACCAAGTATCATCATCAACGTGTACTATAAATGACGCCAGTTTGTCTGCAACCTTGATTCCCTTCTTTATAAATGTTTAACGCTTTGTTGGTGATTTTGTTGAGGTAATTGACAGTTTTGCTCCATCTTGCCAATAACTTCAATAGAACATGAATTCTTCTAGCTTAAAGTAATTCCACCACATACGTAGAATCACACTCAAGCCAGATGAAATTCCAATTAAAACTAGAAGAAATTACACTCCTCCCCCAACTGTCAAAACTTCAATTTGTAACATTTTTCCCCTGAATTTTGAAAAAGTTTACAAATTTTCCCTCTTAATTTAATTTTTGCTAAAAAAATGCACATAACACTCGTTGAAAAGCATGAGTTAGGGTATTAAGTATAAAATTATGAAATGGTAAACATTGATAGTAGTCCAGGCACCCATTATTCTTATTAAGTGTGAAATTACAAAATTATATATAAGAGAGAATAATGAGAAAAAATAACAATCAACCCTCAACATTTACTCTTTTAGCTCAATTATAAGCATTTCTCACTTAATATCTGCAACTCATACTTCCAACGACTGTCACGTACATTTTTTAGTCAAAAATTTAAATGAGGGGGTGAGCCCAATCTTGGCTTGCTTCGCATAGGCTACACAAGCTCCAAAGTGATAGACGCTTTTTTACGCACACTCAGACAAAAATTGAGGTGAGGGTCACCCGCCTCGTACTTCTATTAAGGGAAGCATTCGTTCCTAATGCTATTCTAGAGAACAAACTATTGGTATCTTCCATTCGCATTCTCCAGCTTGGTTTGACCCACTTCCTTAGCTCTTGCTTAACGCATTTGTCTGGAAAGCCAAAGACTAAGGTAGATGCTTCCTATACCAAGCATTCATGAGTGGGCCAATAAAAACTTCAGGAAAGGAAAGCCAGGGTCTGTTGCTGACCCGGAGAACCCACCCATGGAGTATCATGATTCTTGCTCAGAAGTTTACTATGAAGTTTGCAAACTTTTCTAAAATTCAGGGCCAAAAAATGTTACACATTGAAGTTCAGAGGCATTCCGTGATAAGACCTGAAATTCGGGACCGGGGGCGGGGTGGGGGGGGGGGGGGGTTGTATTTTGTGCTTAAAACTATTCACATAATCAATGGCGGTGATACCCCCATAAGTGCAGGTTCAAAAGTAAAAAGAATCTCAAGAGGCTTAGCAAAACAGCATTTGTAAAGTCCTCTAAAGATTACTTAAAACCCCCTATTCAAATATGATTAGATTAAAAAAATTAAAAGATCACAAAAGTTCTTGTAAACAACACTCATATGTTCAAAATCCAAAACGAGCAACAGAACCACAAAACAAACCATCAACAGAAAAGCAAACTCCAAAAATTAAAAAAAAAAAAAAAAAAAAAAAGCATAAGCTCCAATCTGAAAAGTCAATACGATGATCACGACCAACCTTGCTACGAACGCTAGTACAAAATTGATCTACTCTTAAGAATGTAGGCCTCTTGAAAAAATCATTTTCAGTAAAATCCAATGAAAAAAACCCAAAAAAAAAAAAAAAAAAAAGAGTGCTATATTTAGTCACGAAAAACATAAATATATAGTCTCAAAAAAAGTTCCGCAACTAAATTTTGTCACCCATTGATTACTTAAAATCAGTTATATAATGATTAAATGTATAATTTAATGGTAATTTTATATCCAACTTTATTATAAGATGAAGAGTTCGAATCTCCTACATTAAATTAGAGAAAAAAAAAAAGTTCAGCGAAAACAAGTATGCATCGTAAATTCCGCTTTCACATACAGTATTCCTTTACTAAATTTTATAATCCTAGGGAAGAATTTCACATTGTTAGAATCAAGGCACAGTACTATAAAGAGAGAACAAGACAAAAAAGAATCGAACAAAACTCCCATAATTCCCATTCTTTTTTGGAATGTTGTCAAGCAGCTTCCAAACATTTTGCGTAAAATATCGACAACATTCAATGGAATTAACTAGGTAAGACAAAAGAAAAAACAAAGTTCATAGAACAATGTGTCATTAAAACATGTAGAACTAGCTTACTCTAGCAGTTACCACGATAAATAAATGACTTTATGACTTCTTAGCAAAATAAATAAATAAATAAAAATAAAATGGCTTTATAAGGCAAATCATATATTGCCATGTCATAATTAACACCAGAATTAAACTTGTGACATGAGGCCTATAAATAAAAGCAATATTCTATTAGTTGCTGTGCTTAGTACGTACATGTGGTGTAAGTAAAAAATTTTTCTCGAAAAAAAAAAATACTAGGTGAAACATCATTATCAGCCTATCACTGTAGTTTAATTTTTACAATCTAAAGGGCGATACATAAGACTGTGGGAGGTTGTATCATAGTGGCGCAGTGCCCAGTAGGGTATATTCCCCTCTGAATTTTTAAAATTTATTTTTTATCAATTAAACTTAATATTTTTTTTAAATATGATAAAATATTGGACAAATTCAAGTTCAAAAAATAAATAAATAAATAAATAAATTTTATAAGACAAATTTCATTTTTGTTCCCTGAATTTTGATACTTTTGTAACTTTGTCCCTGAACTTTGAAAAATTGTAGAAATGCTTCCTAAATTATGAAATGTTTTCATATTTATCCATTTCGTCTGTTAAATAGATGGAATAGCTAATATGGCAGCAACTGAAGTATAATTTAATAATGACAAATTTTATTTTTCCCCTTGAACTTTAATACTTTTGTAACTTTGCAAAATATCCCTTGTTTCATATTTTGGCCACATGAGATTTGAAAAAACTTTATTTTTTCCCTATAAATATTTTGGTTCCAAAACTTTATTTTTGCCCTATAAATATGTTTGTATTAATAAAAATTTAGTTCAAAGTAATTTTTAATTATTTAAACTAGTGTCACATTAGTCTTAAGTGGACAAAATATCACAGAAAACGATTATTTTTTTTGCTAACAATTTAAACTTGCAGAGGCGTAAGCACTCATTTTTCAATAATTGGGAGTTAAGTTTCAAACGTACTAAAGTATATGGACAAAAATAAAAGTTTTTTCAAGTTTTATATGGCCAAAATATGAAACAATGTGTGTTTTTACTAACGGTTAAAGTTTAGGTGGAAAAGTTACAAGAGTCTTAAAGTTTAGGGGGCAAAAATAAAGATTGTCCTTATTAAATAACACTTTAGTTGTTGTCATGTCAATAATTCCATCCATTTAACTGACGGAAGGGGTAAATATGATAATATTTTCTAGTTCAGGAAGCATTTCTATCGGTTTTCAAAGTTCAGGAGGGTAAAGTTACAAGAGCACCAAATTTCATTGTGCAAAAATGAAATTTGTCCTAAAATAATTTACAACTTTATCCCTAATTTGTCCCTTTAAAATTTTTGAAATTATTGAATTTACATAAATTTTGTAAAAAACTTTCATGCAGATTTTCTTTTTGAATTTTAAGTAATCAAAATTATAATTTATCGTTTAAGGTTACATCTGGAGATGATATTTTGGTAGTTGAATTAGAAATGTGTATTTGGGGGAAACTTTTGAAAAAATTATGTGATATAGAAAATAGTACAAAAATTTGAAGTGTGTTCTAAAAAAAAAAAATACAAAATGGATCTTCTCTTATTTGTCTCGTCGTTACGAATATCTTGACATAAAAATCATTTCATTCCGATTTGAGTTGAGAAAATTAAGGATTTTTAAAGTTTTAATTTTTTGAAAATGGAAGAGAGGGAAAGTTTGATTTAGAGTTAAAAATTTAAAATTTAGTTGATGAAATGCCATCTCCAGATGGTACCCCAAACGAGCCCTACTATTAAATATTTTTTGAACTCCATAAATTAAACTCTATTACGAGTTTAGTTCATTTAGAAGGGGGGGAAAAAAAACTAAAGTTACATAAGTGATGGTAAAATATTTTAACGTTGTATTTTTTTAATTTAATTTTTGATTTAATTCGTGTCCTTTGAAAAAGTACAACAACTACCGTTTGGTTCTCAGGTTCAAAGTTAAGTTTTTTATATCATTTTTTGTCTTTTTTTGAAAAATCAATAAAAATTTATAACTAATTTTTAAAAAATTAATCAATTCTAATCTAAAAATTTCATATTAAACCAATGTTCCAAACGGAAGCGTAGTACATTGTTCTTATTTTTAATAATTTCTTAAGCATGTGTACAAACAATTGACAAGGATATCTTAGGTCTCTACGTTATTTTCGGTCCCCAATTTGTCATATCACGGCACCAACTATGCAAAATTAATTTTCATAAATTTCTTAAGTATTATACTAGCTAGATTCTTAAATCAGATTCATATCATCTGAATCTCAATATATATAAAACTCCTCCTTGCACGTGTATTTCTCTCAAAAGCCACACTCCAAAAACACACTTTCTCTCAAATTCCATGGCTAGTTCTCACACAAATGATAATCAAACGGAGAAAACTGCCGAGCAAGCTGCAGTGGAACGAGCTCAGTGGCTCCGAGCCGCCATCCTCGGAGCCAACGACGGGCTGCTCTCCACATCCTCTCTGATTCTCGGCGTTAGCGCAGCGGCGGAGCATGACCGCCGTTCGATAATCCTCTCCGGACTTGCTGGAGCTCTCGCCGGAGCTTTCAGCATGGCGGTCGGCGAGTTTGTCTCGGTCTCCACTCAGCGAGACATTGAGAAAAAGCTTTATAATCTTCATGAGCAGCCGAAGCTTAATCATGATGAGGAATATTCTAGAACAAGTACTCCGGGAAGATCGCCGGTGATGAGAGTGATGGTGGAATATCAGCAAGGCTTGATGAAGGTGTTGCCTAGTCCTCACAAGGCGGCGGCGGCGTCTGGTGCAGCGTTTTTGTGCGGAGCGGTTGTTCCTTTGGCATTGAGCGTGTTGGTGGTTGAGAATGTTGTTAGGTTTGGAATGATCGTGGTGGTGGCAACGGTGGCTTTGGCGGTGTTCGGCGGAGTAGGAGCACGCCTCGGTGGCTCACCGGTGAAGGTGTCCGCCGTGAGAGTGGTGGTTGGAGGGTGGCTGGCCATGGCTGTTACGTATGGTTTGCTTAAGCCTTTTGATAGGGATGGCCATGAATAGAAGTGAAAAAAATTTATGTACGTAGTGAAAAAAAAGTCCATAGAGAACATGACTGTTTTCTACGTTATATTCGAGAAAAATAAATAAATAAGTAATAAACCTTTCTATGTTTTAAGAATGTTGGACACATTGATGTAGAGACGTTATAGATTGATATGGGCCTTTAATTTATACAAATGCTAAAGAAAAATAGAAGTCCAAGAATGCATATATATTTTTTTATGAAAAGTTAATACACTATTATAAAATGTGCGGATACCACGACGGAACTTCCACGACCATTTTTAAAAAACGGTTGTGGAAAGTACGCTAAAAACACGGCGTGGAATAAGGTTTCCAAAAACAATCGTGGAAAATCTGTGACAAATTCAGACAAAACCGAATCATGCCCTCATTTTTCCACATCAATATCGCAGCTGCAGTTACCAAAATTGGATCAGAACGCTCCGAAAACAATCACTACACCACAGTTGGACATCGCCACCATCATCTACCATCCATCAATCTCTCTTGTAAGTGATCACTAACTTCTTTTTGTTGTTTTTCTCTATATTTAGATTTGTGATTTTAGGTTTTGTATATTTTGAGATCGCTTTGAGTTAATTGTGATATAGGTGCTAATTTAAATGATCACGAAATTTTTTTCCTTTGGTATTTAGACTTAATTATGATGTTAATTTTTGTATATTTAGTTTTGTTTTTGTGATTTTTGAGTGAATTGTGCAATTAATGGGTGTTAAGTTAATTTGATATGTATTTTAAAATTTAGTACTTTGACTACTAAAACTTTGATATTTTGATTTAGGAGTTGCAAATCATGGATAGGAAATGGATGTGGTTTAATAAATTGTCTAAACCATATGAAGATGGTGTTGAAGAATTTTTGTCATTTACCAAAGCTCACATACAACGTGATAAGAGTCCATGTCCATGTGAAATTTGTGAAAATCATAGATCTCATTCCATTAATGATGTTAGAGAGCACTTGCGTGTACATGAGATTGTTTGTTCTTACCAAACATGGTATTTACATGGTGAAGATTTTTTCTATATTACATATACATCTACGAGTAAAGGTAAAGAGCCTATTGTTGAAGAAGACGGTGATAATATGTTCGATATGATAAATGATTTGGAAGAACACTTTGTGCACCGTTCGGAGTTATTTGAGGTAATGATTAATGATGCTGAGACGCCTTCGTATGTCGGGTGTACAAAATATACAAAATTAGGGCCATTGATTAAATTATGAAACATGAAAGCGTCATAAAGGTAGACGAATTCTAGTTTCATAACTCTTTTAGAATTTCTAAAAGATGTTCTATCGAATGAAACAAAGTCCCTCCTAGTATGTATGAAGCGAAGAAGACGTTGAGTACTTTGGGAATGGAATATTAAAAGATACATACTTGTCCAAATGATTGCGTCTTTTACCGGAAAAAAAATGAAGATTTAGATGAATGCCCTGTCTATAATGAATCAAGATGGAAGAAGGACAAGATGCCATTGAATGGTAGTAAAGAAGTGCCCATAAAAGTGTTATGGTACATTCCACAGGCTCTACGTTTGCATTATTTATTCTACAATGCCAAGCATTATAAGAATTTGACTTGGCATTATGATAAATGTGTTGATGATAGCAAGCTTAGGCATCCAGCCGACGCACCACAATGGAAGACCTTTGATGACAATCATCCAAATTTTAGTGCAGAACCAAGAAATTTACGTTTCGGTTTGTTGACGGATGGAATGAACCCATATAGTAATATGAGTAGTAGGCATAGTACCTGGTCATACTTGTCAACTATAATCTACCTCCAGAATTGTGCATGAAGCGGAAGTTCTTAATGCTGACTTTATTGATCTCAGGTCTTCAACAATCGGGGAATGATATTGATGTGTACTTGACATCATTAGTCAATGACCTAAAAAGCTTGTAGAAAAATGGTTTCGAAGTTAGAGATTCTAACAGTAAAGATATATTCAATCTTCATGCAATATTGATTTGGTCACTTAATGACTTTCTTGCACTTGGCAACCTATACGGTTATTAGGTGAAGAGTTCTATAAGTTGGCCCATTTGTATAAAGGAAACATCATCCATCCGGTTAAAAAATGGTAAGAAAACCATTCACCTCGGTCACAGGAGATTCTTACCAAAAAATCATCGATATCACAAATAAAAAAAGGATTTTGATGGTAATACCGAAGAAAGAACCGCTCATCAGATTTTGACTGGCGAAGATGTATTTGAGATGGTTAAAGATGTGAAAGTAGTTTTGGGAAAGAGAAAACGAAAGGATCCAATGGTCGATGAACCTTGGAAAAAGAAGTCAATCTTTTATGAACTTCTATATTAGAAGTCACTTTACGTTCGTCTTTACTTAGATGTTATGCATATTGAGAAAAACGTCTGTGAATCGATAGTGGGCACATTGCTTGACATTCTGAGTAAAACTAAAGATGGTGTAAAGGCATGGTTGGATCTTAAAGAGATGAAGATTAGACCTAACTTGCTCCTCGAGAAAAGATCGAATGGCACTTACTTACCTCCGGCAAAGCACACATTATCGAGACAAGAAAATAGAAAGCTTTGTGAATAGCTTGCTTTCATAAAAGTGCCAAGTAGGTATTCTTCCAACTTTAAAAGGTTGGTGTCGATAAAGGATTTGAGGCTTGTTGGAATGAAAACACATGATTGTCATATCTTGATTCACAATTACCTCTTGCATTGCGGGGAGTTTTAACGAAATATGTGAGATATTCAATTATCAAGTTATGCTCATTTTTCAATTCAATATGCTCCAAGGTTTTGATCAACTTATGCTAGATTCGCTATAATCGAAATTGGGATGACATTGTGCATGCTTGAAAAGTATTTCCCACCATCCTTTTTTGATATAATGATCCATCTAAAGGTGCATCTAGTTCGGAAAGTTAAGCTATGTGGACCGGTAAATTTAAGGTGGATTTATCATTTTGAAAGGTACATGAAGGTTTTGAAGGTTTATGTGAAGAATCGAAATAGGCTATAGGAATGTATAGTGGAAAACTTTATCTTTTACACAATGCTAAGGAAGTGGAGCCTTTCATTGAGGTTCACATGAAGGAATTAAGAATTGTGAATCCGAGAAAAGGAAGAAGTGAGAAGTGGTTTCAAGACAAGCACAATTGGACATTTCGAGAGTGGATAAGAATACATGTGCATATGAAGGTTGACGTTTCACAAGACTTAATGAATGTAGCAAGATGATCGTCATCGATAGTCACAAGATATACATCGTGCTTTGTCAATGGCTACTTCTTCTACACTCGCGAAAGAGATGAAAAGCATCCCATCCAAAATAGTGGTGTGACCCTTCGTGCTGAGTCTATGCATATTTCCTCCGCAAAGGACAAGAATCTGGTGTACAGTTCCATAAACCACTTTGGGTTCATTGAAAATATTTGGGAACTTGATTATTGCGGCTAGCTAATAGCACTATTTAAATGCAAATGGGCCGACAATAATTATGTTAAGATTGATGGTAATGGCATGACAGTGGTGGACTTTAGGCGATCAGGATACAAAAATGATCTTTTCATTATCACGTCACAAGCGGTCCAAGTATTTTATACAATGGATTCTAACAATTTAGAGTTATCCTTAGTTGTGCCGATGAAGCTAAGAATAATTCGTGATGGCCAAGAAGATATTGAAGATTGCACCGGCATTCCATCTTTCACAAAAGGATTGCCACTGATTGAGGAGATTGATGATTTTGATGATGACGTTTCACACTTGCTTCATTTAGATATCGAGTGGACGTGTTGAAGAACCAAAAAAAAAAAATTTTTTTTTTTGATCGTGATTTTTTTAAAATATTTATAATTTATAATTTGTATTAATTACATTAATTATGCTCATGATATTACTTATATATGATTTTGTATGAATGAAACAGAGAACAAAAATTAATAATGGGCTGCTGTATGTATGACACACAGGATTGGCTACTTGTGGGATTTTAGATAAATTCATTAATGTTCAAGAATTTTTTTAGAAAATATCACGAACATTTTTTTGGAAAACGGTCATGGATGATGGCATACCATGATCGTTTTTGCCATAAACAGTTGGTTTGTTACATACCACGACTGTTTTTAGTAAAAACGGTCGTGGTATGTTGTGCAATTTTTTTTTCTTTCAAAACTTTTCAAAATTTTGCGTGAATTTGCCACTTTTTTAAATAACCCTCATTCAACATACCAAGACCGTTTTTTCCATAAAAGATTATGGTTTGCACAATGTGCCATGACCGTTTTTAGAAGAAACAGTCGTGGTATGTGGTACAATTTAAAAAAAATTTTCAAAATTTTCACTTGAATCCGCCACTCAAAAAAAAAAAAAAAAAAAAAAACCCCCCCATTCCCTCCACATTTTCAATATCGCACTTTTTTCACTCTCTACTCTCCAAACTCTACTTCGAAACCCATCTCCTCTGCCATGACCCCTCATTCTATTTTTTCTCCTACCTCGCCTCCATTCTCTCTCGGGCCTTTCCCTTTCTCCGTCGCCTCCCATGTCCGACAGCTGCAACTCCACCACTATTTCTCTCTCGCACCTCTTCCTCTCTATCTCGTCTCCACTCACCGCTGTGACTCCTCCCTCTAATCTCTTCCTCAAAACCCATCCTCTGCCGCCTACCTCGCTACACAGCCGACCACGCCCACGGCCGTGTACTTGGTAAGTCTCTCTTTCTCTCTTGCTCTCTCTTGCATAGTACATATTATGGATGTTCATTTGGTTCATTGTAAACATGATTTTGGGTTATTGTTGATTGTGTTTGTGATTTTGGGTGATTGTTTTCTTGAAAAAAGTTTTGACTGTATTTGTGATATTTTTGCATATTACATGTTTGATAAAATGTGTGTTTGATTAGATTGTGTGATTTTTTAAGTGTTATGCCGAGAATTAGTTTTAGATTGATTTAAATTGATTGGGTGAGGATTTGGTTTGGATCGTTATTTGGAAAAAAGTGTTGATTTTGTAATTTATGTGTTTGCATATTACATGTTTGACAGAATGCCTGTTTGATTAGATTGTGTGATTTTTTTAAGTATTTGGGTAAGAATTAATTTTAGATTGATTTAAATTGTTTGGGTAAAGATTTGGTTTGGATTGTTTTCCAGAAAAAAAAAGTGTGGATTTTGTGATTTATGTCTTTGCATACTACATGTTTGACAAAATGCCCGTTTGATTAGAATGTGTGTTTTTTACATAATTATCTTAAGATTTTGTTTAGATTGATTTACAATTACATAAGCATAATTTTGTGCAATTTTTTTCGACCGTTTGGGTGACATGTTTGTAAAATGATTTATTGTCATATTTTGATTTTTTTTTTTTTTTTACATGTTTGGGTGCGGAGTTGTTTTAAATTGATTTAAAATGTCACAAGATAAGAAGGATGTGTCAATGATTTCTCAAATTGGAAAACCACGATGAACAAATACTCTTAGATTCAATCCCGACAAAGATGTTAAATGAAGAGCGATTTTTATGAGACGAGTCCATCTTGTTAGGAAAAGGGGAGAAAGAGTTCAGGTTTTGTTTGATGCTAAAGAACAACCAATAGGGAAAGAGGGGGATGAACTACAGAGTTGGATTAGAGTGCTTGCTTGAGAGCACATTCCTATATGGATAGCTGACTTTAGAAGTGCTGACTTAGCCACAAGGAAAGAAAGAGTATGGGTGGAAGTCATAACTTCTTTTGCCGTGGAACTTTTATTTAAAAAACCAGCTCTAAAGTCATGCGTAGAGTCCACAAAAAAATTTAGATATGATCTTTACCAGGCTTTTGTCAAGGATCATACTGATGAAGAAAGTGTTTAGGAATGGCCACCCAAAGTGGTAAATAATTACCCCTCTATAAGTCAGGAAGATTGGGAGACATTCATTACGTATTGATGTTCGCTGAAATTTTAAAAACTATCAAAACAAGGATGTGAAATAAGAAAGAAAAGCAAATACGGATCAACGGGAGGCCGAGACGAATATAGGAAACTTGATCAAAAACTTGCATGTGAATTACTTTGTTTGGTGTTTTCACAGTATGTTGTACTTTTTATCTTTACCTTTATATTTACTAATGATAATTAATAAACTATAGTTTGAGATGACGGGACAATGGCAACCGCGACATGGTTTGTGGCTGGACATGCGCGTCAAACCTAGTAGAGAGTACAAGAATCCATCATTCAGGATTGTTGGTGATATGATAGTAAGTATAAGAATCCGTGGCCTATGATATTCTTATTTATACAACCTTATTTACAGTTTTATGACATGTTTTCTAATTCTTACAGGGGGATTTCAGCGAACAGCAGACATAAGAAAGTTTTGAATCAGTGGGGACTAATGGCATATTGATCAAGTCATTAGGCAATGACGAACATTCTGGTCGGACCTGTGATCAATCTAAGTTTGTTAGGCAGTCCCATTACTTTAACATTATCAAAAGTTCAAGGGAAAATGCTGATGTGTTATTAGTGAAACAACAACTTGTTTATGTTGGAAAAAACCATACAGGAACTTCGTGCGAAGCATAGTATTAACCGAGAGACCTTGGCCGAGGAGAATAGCGCACCTACTGTTAATCAACACAATAGCTTCAAGGCTAGTTGCACACAAAATGAAAAAGAACCTGGTTCATCGAATCCGCAACCCACGCTGAACGTAAGTAAGGAATGCCAGCTATTTCTTGATGATATAATTAATGGTGGAGTTGTGCTTGTTGCAATTGGTAGGGCATACATGGACTGTGTTCCAACCGACACAATCCACGAGATTCCTTTAGGTGAAGAGAACGTACGAGTGATAATTAACGTCCCGAAACTAAAACTTGCACTCCTACCTATTCCGACCAACGAAGCAACAATTATTGAATAAGCTGTCGGTGGGTTTGTTGCTTGGCTGAAAAAATTAATCGTCAGTGAAACGAGTCTGAGCCAGGCAAGTTGAGGTCTTAGTCACATTCCAAACTGAGAAGTTGAGGGAAACTCTGTGACGCCCTGACTTCCCAAGCCGGGTCGGCACCATACATACTTGTACTTAACTTGCTTGAAAATTTGAGAAATTTTTTTTTTCTTTAAAACATATTCACATAGATTAT
>JAFMPE010040103.1:326-15448 GCA_024759925.1 Ficus religiosa | reverse complement strand
ATATTTTGTATGCAGTACTGTCAATGTCAGGCTTAGTTTCTTGTTTATGGATTTTTCAATTATTCTGGTTTGTTTGCTATGGTTTGTAAAACATATGCAAGTTCAATGATCTTCTCTCCAAGGAAAATCATCAATTTAGGATCGTTTTATCTGACAAGATATGGCTATTAATTTAATCATTCGATGCTTTTCCTTCTTGCTTTTTGTCACATGTCCAGACTTTGTAAGCATTACGATTTGTGATAGTGAGTACTAAGTAGTAGGAATGCACTTAGTTATTACAAGTAAAAGGATTATTGGATGTGCCAGGGAATTTCATCATACTCTGCTCAGCATTTTGTCGAATGCAGAACATTACTCATATGCATACTTTTGCACAATATAAAGAATATTTGACTTGGTTGTGGATAGGTTCGATGCTTTTATTCATACAATGCCTAGGATGTGTCTCCTGAATTTTCTCTATTTATTTGCTTGCATATTTTTGAGTAAAATATTGCTGTGGAAGCAGCAAGGTTGAACAAAGCTTATAAAATATAGATGGGTTAGTTACTTAGGTTTGGTCCTCAAGACACCATCAGCATGGTAATAATCCCATGAGTTCCATCGTTTTCAAAGATCATGGGTTTGGCTGGAGCTCTGATTTCGAACTCGAGCCAGTGGGTGGGTTCTGAGGCATTTGGGGATATAAAAAACAACGGAATAAGCTTATGAACTTGGAAATTTTTCCTTTGTATTGTCATTACGTCCCTTTTTCCTTAAAAATCTGCAGTGCACGTGCCAGTTGGCTGCTAGGAGCACTTTTATTAGATTAGCTTGTTGTTGAAACACCAGACGTTGAAAGCTATGCATTTTGGATAGCCGAAGTTATATTGAACTATAGTCATATGATTTTAACCTTTCTCGTTTTTGTTATTGTGTTACCTAATTAGTGTGAGTGTGAAGAGCTTCAATCACAAAAGAATTTGCCTATAATTTTTCTTCTGCAGATATGTTCCATCTTTTTTGCCACCTCCTTTGGCATCCAAGGGGAAAGAACCAGAGAAGAAAGTCAGTATCACAGAAAAAAAAAATTTATTTGAAGGGAGCTTTAAGGTATTTTCAATTCTTATTATTTTTTTTTATTACACTTTGTAGAGGGAGGAGGATAAACCGAGGGAGAGAGACAGGGGGAAGTCATCTCGGGTAATTGATAATTTTATGGAGGAGTTGAAGCAGGCACAAGAGATGAGGGAGAGGCGAAACCAAGATCGTGAGATCTGGCGTGAACGCCCTAGTGATAATTCTGCAGTAAGTATTATCTGTAGCAGTTTGACTTTATTTTGGGAGAAATAACTAGACATCCTTAGATGGTCTGCCCTCATTTAGGAACAACATGAAAACACTGGTTTTTACCATCGGTTTTCCTCATTTTGTATTTACAACAGCCTCCATAGGACAATTTAAGTGGATTCTTGATTTATAGACACATGCAAGAACATAAAGACATAATTAAACACGTGTATCTTCCTTAGAACTTTTTTGCTTCACTGAATAAAAGATCTGATATCCATAACATTTTTATCAAATGTGTTTTTTTTTTCTTTTTTAATTATTACTATTATTGAATTTGTTTTCATTGGTCCAAGACATATATTAATTGTTTTTACATTTTTTTTTTCTTCCAGCCAAGTCGCTTTGACGAACTGCCTGATGAATTTGATCCAAGTGGCAAGCTCCCTGGATCCTTTGATGACGGTGATCCACAAACAACGAATCTATATGTTGGAAATCTCTCACCACAAGTTCGTTCTTTTCATTACTTGGCCAATTTTGGGTTTGTTTTGTTTTGTTTTTTTTTTTTTTTTTTTGGGGGGGGGGGGGGGGGTGGTAAGGAAGCAAATTGTACGTCAATTTGATTATTCTTCTCATCGAATCTAGGTAGATGAAAATTTCCTATTGCGAACATTTGGAAGATTTGGGCCTATTGCTAGTGTGAAGATAATGTGGCCTAGAACTGAAGAGGAGAGAAGGCGCCAAAGAAATTGTGGTTTCGTAGCTTTCATGAATAGGGCTGATGGACAAGCTGCAAAGGATGAAATGCAAGGTTTCCTTCTTCTTCATTTAATCTATATTTAAGGCGCTCTTTAAGTGATAAATTTATTAAGAATACTATTATTATTTACTGATGGCCACATAATTTTAAGAATACTAAATATTATTTATCACAACTTGCAAGACATGATCTGCTTGCGAATTTCATTCACAACTTAAAGAGTCTGAACTCTGAAGTTTGGCCAGAGTAAAAGCTGTAGAAACTTGAAAATAAATTACGACTTAATTTGTGTTAAGATGTGATCGTTCTCTGCTCAAATTTTAGAGTATTAATCACAACTTACAAGTAATGATTAGTTTTCATCATTTAACTATTCTTATTATGTTTAATGAACTGGTTGTGAATATTCACAACTTTAAGAATAAAATTTGGAAAGATTAGAAAGCTGTAGAAACTAGAAAATAGATGATGACAGGACTTGTGTGAAGATGCCATCGTTCCATCGTTCTCTGCCTTAAAGTGCTGCCTGTGTTGTGAAATTATGATTCATGAGCCTAGCAAACGTGTTTAATTACATTTGAAGTATAAATATGTGTGTGTGTGCGTTTCATATTTGTTTTCCTTTTTCTTTTCCTTTTAAAGTGCTTTTGTTTCTATGTTATATTCTTCTGTCTTTGAAAAATGAAGGAATTGAGGGAAAAAGATCTTTTGCAGGTGTGGTTGTTTATGAATACGAGTTGAAGATTGGATGGGGCAAGTCTGTTGCTTTGCCCTCACAAGCGCTTCCCGCTCCCCCGCCAGGACAAATGGCCATCAGGAGTAAGGAGGTCAGATATTATTCATTATTGTTGTATGTATTTCATTATCTTGTTTGCACCACTTGTTTCTCTCTTGAATTTGATGGCTTGGCGTATTCTGTGCTTAGGAGGATTTGGTCAGCTGTGCTTTCTTTATTCTCTGTATTACTCTACCATATAAACTTCATTATACCAATGCGTGAACTTATAGTACAAATATTACGTTTTCTTATTGCAGGGTGCCACTGTAATCCTGTCTGGTCCATCAGGCCCACCCGTTACCTCTGTCCCAAGTCAGAATTCTGAGCTGGTAATTTATTGGTCCTGTCGGATTGTTTACTTTTATTGATTGTTTGCATGCTTATTCAAATAATCCATACTTAGAGTTACTAATTCTATATCTTGTTGGTTATTAGGTTCTGACTCCAAATGTCCCTGATATAATGGTTGTTCCACCCAAGGATGATCATCTTCGCCACGTAATTGATACAATGGCTTTATATGTTCTTGATGGAGGATGTGCCTTTGAACAAGCTATTATGGAGAGAGGTAGAGGGAATCCACTTTTCAACTTCTTATTCGAGCTTGGTTCAAAGGAGCATACTTACTATGTTTGGAGGCTCTATTCATTTGCTCAGGTACATCTTATAACTACGGACATGTATTTTTGTTGGTTTTCTTGGGGGTTGTTGTGTGGTTGAAGGTACTTTCGATTTATAACTTACGGAACTGATGTATTTTGTATAACTTATATAATAGTCATGTATTCTTTTTCTGAGTCTGAAAATCGGTTTGTTTGGCAGGGTGATACTCTACAGAGGTGGCGAACAGAACCTTTCATTATGATTACTGGTAGTGGAAGGTAACACATCACTTATTTCTCTTTCAATGCCAGTTGGTTTATGTTTTTCTTCCACCCACCACCAGCCTACTTAAAAATATAATAATAACAAGGGGGCTTATGGAATTTTGTTGCCAAGGCTACTCTGATAATGTTGATTTTTATGTATATATGTTATTTTTCAGATGGATTCCCCCATCCCTGCCGACAGCAAAAAGCCCTGATCTTGAAAAGGAGTCTGGTGCAACATATGCTGCAGGAAGGAGCAGGGTATTTATCGCTTTGCTTGTTGCAGGATGGTTTTCTTTTCCATTTTTACCATGGTTAACTCTCCTGTTCTCGTTGAACTTTAGCGTGTAGAGCCAGAACGTACGCTGACTGATTCACAGAGAGATGAGTTTGAGGATGTGTTGCGTGCATTAACATTAGAAAGGAGTCAGATAAAGGAAGCTATGGGATTCGCATTGGATAATGCCGATGCAGCCGGAGAGGTAATGCTGATAAATGAGAAGTTTTGGAAAACTAGGTTATTTGTGTGTGTTTATATATCGTCACAGAGTTTATATCTTAGTAGGGTTTGTTTTGAATATCAGGTAGTGGAAGTTCTGACGGAATCATTGACACTTAAGGAGACTCCAATCCCAACTAAAGTTGCAAGATTGATGCTTGTCTCTGACATACTTCACAACAGTAGTGCTCCTGTAAAGAATGCTTCTGCCTACCGAACCAAGTTTGAAGCAACATTACCAGACATATTGGAGAGCTTTAACGATCTGTATCGTAGCATAACTGGAAGGATCACCGCAGAGGCCCTCAAGGTATGTAACCAACAATTATTTCTGGTTTTAGAAAAATAATTTGTTTTGTCTTTGGTAATAATTTAGTTATGAGTTCTGCAGGAACGAGTTCTGAAGGTATTGCAAGTATGGTCGGACTGGTTTCTTTTCTCTGATGCATACGTAAATGGTTTACGAGCTACTTTTCTTCGATCTGGGAACTCTGGTGTGATCCCTTTCCACTCCATATGTGGTGATGCTCCGGAGATTGAAAAAAGAACCAGTTCTGAAGATACAGGTGATGCGGGTAAGACCACTGAAGATGCTGCTCTGGCGATGGACAAAGGAGCAGCTATACAGGAGCTAATGAATCTTCCCCTTGCTGAACTGGAACGACGTTGCAGACACAATGGATTGTCTCTTGTTGGTGGTAGAGAAATGATGGTTGCACGGCTGTTGAGTCTGGAAGAGGCAGAAAAGCAAAGGGGTTATGAGCTAGACGAGGACTTGAAGTATGTTCAAGGCCATTCAAATTCAGGTAGGTATTCTGGTAGCAGGAGAGAAACAAATGTTGAAGCTGAGCCTATGGGATTGTCTGGGTGGAGTCAATATGTAGAGAATGAAATTGAGTCCCAAGCGAAAGGGTCAGTACCTTTAGCCCAAACAATTCCAATTCCACAGCCGGAATTAAAGCCGTTCTTGAAGAAAGAGAAGAATGACCCCATTTTGCCAGCTTCCAAATGGGCTCGAGAGGATGATGATAGTGATGATGAACAAAAGAGAGGTAGCAGGGGTCTTGGTTTAAGCTATTCCTCTTCAGGAAGTGAGAATGGAAGTGAGAATGCTGGTGATGGTCCTAGCCAGGCTGATGAGATGGAGGCTGCCACTGATTCCGGCATTGCTGTTCAACCTGACACTGGAATGAGCGAGGAGCAGAGGTTTGTCTTCCAACTTTAGCAAACTTTCTAGTTTTATTAATGGGAAAACTTGGCTTCCGGACACATCCATGATAAAATTGATTCTTTTTTATTGAATTTAAATTAGGCTTGTTATCAACGTATTTTGCAGTACATTTTAGGTACAGTGTATGTTCCTTTGTGTTCTATCCTTTAGTGGTGCTTAACTTTACTATCGTTTCTACAGAAAAAAGTTGAGACGTTTAGAGGCTGCTTTGATTGAATATCGTGAATCCCTCGAGGAAAGGGGAATTAGAAGTCCTGAAGAAATCGAGAGGAAAGTAGCGACTCATCGTAAACGGTTGGAGGCCGAGTATGGGTTGGCCAATTCTAATGAAGATGCTTCTGGGAGAAGTATGTACATAAGACGTTTATGATGCCTCTGCTTTTCGTATTTGTTGCATATGCCCCTTTTCAGCCTTCTTGTTTTTTGGTTTATTTGCAGAGAGAGCATCTTTGGAGAGAAGGGACAAACGAGAGAACAGCCACGAAATGTCAAGAAAGAGGCACCGCAGCAGGAGCAGGAGTGACAGCCCCCAACGGAGATCATCCAACAGAGACAGGGAGAGGGAACATGATCTGGAAAGGGACCGGGAAAGACGCCGGGATAGTAGGGACAGAGACA
The DNA here is from genome assembly GCA_024759925.1 of Ficus religiosa. Lineage (NCBI taxonomy): Eukaryota > Viridiplantae > Streptophyta > Magnoliopsida > Rosales > Moraceae > Ficus > Ficus religiosa. Next base: position 9,418 of record JAFMPE010040103.1, on the reverse strand, counting down.
GAGGTCTTGATTTTGAAAAGGAAATGGGGAAGCGCGAGAAGAGTGGAAGTAGAGAGAGGGATGACAATGATAGGGACAGAGGCAGAGAGAGAGCAGATAGGGATAGGGATAGGAGGAGACGAATGAAATGAGTCTCAACTCCTGGAGTGTTGCTTCCTGCTTATGAAAACTGATTTGGGATTTCAAGATTATTTCTATGAGAGTGGTTGTTGAAAAGTGATCAAAGGATCTTGTCAACAAAAGATGGAGAAGATAGAGCAAGTCAACAAATGGAATGAAGCGGCTTCGACCATAGAAGACCGTTGTGATTCTGGCTCTGTAAAGAGGTCGCCTTCTCCCCTCTAATAGTTCTGCTAAAATAGAAACTTCAACCATCCCGTCATTGTGGTGGTAAATGAGTAGTTTGTATTTTTTCTTTACCGTTTTCATCTCCTGGGGACCGGGGACCGGGGACCGGCAACGGCAACCGGCGATGACAATGTATTTTTCCATCTCTATCTATTTTAATCATTTACCTATTTTTAGTGAACGGGGGATTTGATGTTGCCAGCATGTGAAAAGCATAATCTTTACCCTTTCTTCTCTTCTTAGGCGAGCTTTGGCTTTGGCTTTGGCTTTGGCTTTGGCTTAGGAATTTGATTTTTCCGTTCATAGGTTTTGTTTTTCGGTTTTCGGTTTTCGGTTTTTGGTTTTCGGTTTTTTTTTTTTTTTTTACCTTCCATAAAATGCAAGTAGTTATTTTTTAGGGTTGAAGCTTGATGTAAGTTATACTCTCATCTTTTTTATATTTTTAAGTAGTTATATGCACGTATTTGTTACACTTGTACGTCCTTTTAATGCTATTTGTTTGCTTCTGCTGAATTTACTATTCATGACCTTGCTCTTGAGCTTTATTTTTATTTTTATTATTTTTATTATTTTTTAGCAAAAAAGAAAATTTTTTCTCGGATGTAGAGAGGACGAAGTGTATGAATCAAAATTAAACCAGATCAAACGATAAATTTAACATTCTGCTACGTGATTGCTTGGATTTTACTTTCATCATGATTAGCAAAAAACTCGTACGATTATACGACTGTAGTTGCAGGAAAAAGGTGCCCACAGTTAAAATTTGGAACTCAAAACCAAGAAAAACGACGAGAAAGCAAACACTTAAAACGTTAAAATGCGATTAACATTGCTATTAGCAGTGACATAATAAATTTAAAACCTATGTCACACTTTGGCAAAGCAAAGAGGGGTTACTACTATGGACGAAGCTTTCTGAGTAACCATTTCTTTCGCAACGAAACATCGAGTGCCAAGAATGTCTTCGCTTTTCTCTCGTCTTCTAATAGATCGCAACCATCCAAAAGCAGCTCGTCATCCATATCTGGTATCGCCTGGAGTGCATCAATTGCAATTTCTATCGAATTATCGCTCTTGTTATCTTTCTTTGCCAATTCCGCCACAAGGTCAGCCATCTCGGAGAGAGAATTTAGCCTACTCTCGGATTGCATCTTCTGCACTTTCCGAGAAGGTCCCGAATCCAATGGCGATGCTGGCCGGTTTTTCTGTTTCTTGGACATATTAATGTCTTCAGTTGACAGTGGTAGATCACCAGAAACTCCATCCACCACTATTTCCAAAGAACAAGGGCCAGTTTCTGTTTCTAAGACTTGACAATGACTAAACGTTTCCAGACCGTTGTAGATCAGTTCTGCCTCACGAACAGTAAGTCTTTCATCTAATACTCTGTTCTGAAAAATCTTGCACAAGTCACTAAAACTACTTAAGCATGTGTTTCGGTACAGAACAGCATCTGGGTGTTCCTGCAAAATATCATACAGGTATTAGTTACAGATCATAAATTTTGGCCACATTCTACTAAATTGACAAATTTCCTGCTAAGGTAGACATTTTGTAATTTCGCAGAACTAATAGAGATCTAGTAGCAGATACATAATACACAATTGGCGTACCTTAATGTAAGCTTCCCAAACATCATTATCAGCAGTTACCATAAACCGAGTTTCATCCCATGTGAACCCGCTGCAACTAAGAAGCTTGTTGATGCCATCAAACTGGTTTCTCAACCATAGATATCGATCTTCTAGGAAAGTTCTATCACATTGCAGTCCTAATCTTGTGTTAAACGTTATGAGCATGTAATCCCATGCTTGGTCGTTGAATGTACCATCAATGTTATTCCCTTTCTGCACGTGCTCTACCAAAACGTCAATCAAGCAACGGTCTAGCTCTGGTGTCCATTCTGTCCTTGAAGGAACAACATTGGCAGCGGTCTGATTGTTTGTCTCCTGATCTAGAAATCAAGGAAAAGCACAAGTACAGTTACTAATCACGGACTTGTCTTTAGAAAATACATAATCTAATAATTTATCTAACAAAGATGCCACAATTTATCTGTAATATAACTCTTTAGAAAAGAAAGACGAACCCCATGTTGGAATCAACACTCAAGAATATTTCGGAAAAGAAGAACAGAAAAATGTTTGAACTATATCACACGTCTGGAATATTGCATCTGGCTCACTAGCCACTAACAGTCCTACTACTGTGAAGTAAACACAGAAGCAGAGACGTACTTGTCATCAACATAGGTGATTCGCCTACGGGATCTACATCACGTGCCAGACGGCTGTATCTTCCATCAGAATGTTCTTCACCAAATATGACACACAATTTATTGAAGCCGGGTACTGTTTTAACTCTATAAGATCGAGCATCGGGATGGACCTGCATGAAATAGATGTTCTAAGCACAACAATCAAAAGAATTCATCCTAGTCAACGAGTGAGCATTTACCTTCGTATAGGCATCCCAAACATGATCATCGGCCGATATCATTTCTCGAGCTTCATCCCAAGAAAATCCACTGTGCTCGAGAAGAATCTTTACATCGTTATACTGCCTCCTCAAATGTTTGTACCTATTCTTCAGGACATCTTTGTCATGGCAAGATTTGAATTGCGCATTGAAAGATGTAACCATGTCTATCCAAGCCTGACTTAAGAATGTTTGCGCAAGTTTATTTCCTCTATACACCTGGTCTAGTAACAAATCTATAAGATATCGGTCCATAGGCGGTGTCCAAAATGTTCTTGTACGATCACCAACATTGGCAGCTGGATTCGTCTTTCCTTCACCTAAATTTGAGATCACACAAATATCAAACAAGGATTCGAAATGAAGAAAATTCAATGAGGTGAAAGAAGTTAGAAGTCACCTGCTTTTGGCTGTAATACATCATCTTCAAGGTTTTTCTCCTGACGTGAACAATTCTTCAATCCATTTCCAATTTCATTTCCGAATATAAGGATCAAATCATAGTAGTTTGGCAATGCTTTTGTTCTATACGTGCGTGCATGTGGGTGTTTCTGCGTCATTTTTTTTCATCAATCAGTCACTTAAAATGATCTTACATGGAGGTTAGAAAACAGACATCACATTTAAAAAAAAAAAAAAAAAAAACGAAAACGCAACATTAAAATACCTTGGTATAAGCATCCCAAACATGGTCAGCAGCGATAACCATTTGCTGCGATTCATCCCAGGAAAAGCCATCTTGTTGCAGAAGAAACGTCACGTCGCTGTAGTACTTGCACAATTTTTTGTGCCGATGCCGCAAAACCCTTTTGCCGTGTTGAGGACCAAATTTTGCGTTAAACAAAGTAAGCATATCTGTCCATGCTTGTTTATTGAATGTGTTGGCAGTTTTATTGCCTCTTCCTACTTGGTCCAACATAAGCTCAATGAAATACTGGTCCATTTCCTGTGTCCAATCTGTTCTCTGACGATCATTACTCAAAGGAACGAGATTGTATATTCCATCACCTAAAAAATCGAGGAATGCAAAAGCAATCATCTCAGTATAATCGAATAAGATCAAACGGTATATAGTCAGGTAAAGAATGCACACCTATATTTACTCCTTGCATTTCGTCGTCGAAGTCAATGTCATGACTCGAACGGCTGTATCTTCCATCAGCAGTTGTATAGCCATAGATAAGGCACAAATCGGTGAAATTCAGGACCGCTTTTGTTTTATAGGATCGAGCATCAGGATGAGCCTGCAAATACATGTTTTGTTATTTCGCAGCCGCGGATACTTTTACTACAAAAGAACGAAAGGAAAATCCGCATAGTTACTTTTATGTAAGCATCCCAAATATAGTCATCAGCCACCACCATCTGGCGAGTTTCGTCCCAAGAGAAGCCATTTTGACCAAGAAGGTTCTTCACATCATTGAATTGCTTCCACAAATTCGTGTAACGGCATTTGAGAACATCCTTGTCGTACTGAGAACCGAATTTCGCGTTGAACATGGCGAGCATGTCTGTCCAAGCCTGCTTGTTGAAAGTGTGGCCAATCCTGGCCCCTCTATGCAGTTGCTCAAGCATCAGATCGATAAAGTACCGTTCCATCGTCGGCGTCCAATAAGTCCTTGCACGATCACCGCCTGTAGTGGCTTGGCCAACCATTTCCACTGCCTCAAAGCTGTGTGTATTTTATCAAACAACTGACATACATAAACATAGAGGTCATGATATTTATCTTTTCATGTCCAAAAAGTACGTACGTGCATTTTTGCACTTACGAGTAAAGCGAGTGCATGATCTGAATATCTCATCTATGTACGTCCAGCTACTGCACACATTGATCTTGCCTAAATGAGCGGTCCAGATCATGCACTTGCGAGTCTAAGTACAATTAGCATGCCTAGAAAATATATTTAAAAAAAACTACAAAATAAAGAAAAATCACATTGATGATCAATATTTCCAAGGGAGCGATTCTATTCAGCTTTGCAGAGATATAAAGTGTGGGCCATTGCATCTCTGGCGGAGCTTTACAGTTTTTTTTTTTTTTTTTTTTTTTTGAAGGTAAATATTCACATACAAGTAAAGCACACTTGAAGAACAGGATTTTAATTTGAACAAATATTCAGCGAATTCTTTAAATATTAGTGGTTTTTTTTTTTTTTTTTTTTAAAGATTAAACTGAGACGCAACAATGGAATGGGAAAATCCAAATTATGTAATACAGGGAAATAAAAAGAAGAAAAAGAAGTGGAATTTAAAAGGGTAAATTATTTATTGATGAGCTAGAGAAAAAATGGTGAAAAGATTTACCCAGTAGGTTGTGGGAGAGAGGGGTGGGGGAGAATGGTGGTGATTGGCGGCGAAGAAAATCTGATTGCCAAAGCAGTTAACCCTAATCCGGAATAAGGCCAGTGTGCCTCTCCAGGTGTTTGGTGACAGGGCCAACCTCTTCTACTCTCTCTCGTCACCTTGGGCCGCCAAAATGTCACCAGGCCCAATTGCTTTTTTTATTTTTTTTAAAGATAATTTTATCATTTCGTAAATAAATTATTTATCGTAAATATTATATTTATTATTTAAAAAAATTAGATTTACCGTAAATATTTTGTTTTCAAGAGTATTTTTTTAAATAATTTTTATCATGAATATGTGTTATAAATACATTATTCACTATACATATGTTTTTTCAGAAACTGTACACATGCTTTTTTTTTTTTTTGTTTAAAGAAATTATACATATATATATTTTTTTTGGTTGAACCATGCACATGTTATTTACTATAACTTAAAAAAATTTCTACTATTTATTTTATCACAATAGGTTTTTTGCTCATTCTCCATTGCCTACGTAGCATTTTGGACGGTGAGTGTGAGACTGCCCGTTAAAAATTACACTTTTTAATTATTTTCTCAATTATAGTAGGCTCCTCATATATGGTTCCTTAATTTCTTTTTCTTTTTCTTTTTTTTAAGCAAAAAATTAATTAAATATATTAAAAGATATTAGAAAAAAAAAAGATGATGTTTATTTAAATTGAATTGATTTTGATAAGATTTAGATGAGATATTTATAGTAGATTTGAGTTGACAACTAATATATTTTACATTAGGAAATAGAAAAATAAAGCAATGGAATGACATGGAAAAAACATCTAAAAATATCTGATTTTTATTAGATGTATGTACTACATAAACATGATGACGTGATATATCCAGTCCACTGAATAACATATTTAATGAGACAAAAGATTTTAATAATTGAATTTTGCCTTAATATAATTGCGATTCACAACTCAATCAAGGCGATATTATATTGGTAATCATTGCAGCAATTTCCAATAAAACTAATTTTTTCACATTTAGGTCCACTGCCATGATTTCAGCGATACCCGCAATGTCATATTGCTTCCTTTGCGTAGTTTTATTATCAAAATATACAATTAAAAAACAACAATAATTTATCCCAATAATTGAGTCCCAAAAAAAAAAAAAAAACTCTAGTAAAGAAAAGTAGCTTTTCTTGAAGAATTCCTCGTTGATATTGTTAATAGACGTGATTTCCACTTCTCAACTAATAGCATGTTTGTAATATAGACGATAAAAACGCTATTTATATATATATATATATATATATAACTATATTAAATGATTAAAGTTCCTAAAACATTATTTAAAAATTTGGTTAAACTATTTTATTTTTTTATGATATTTTTTTTCTTCTCACAGTTTCAAATAAAAATTAACTTTTAAAATTTTTGTTTTGTTTGTTTATTACGCATGCACGTGTAATATAACTAGTATGTATATATATATATATATATTAAATTGATTATCCTACTACCTCACACCAACTCTACTAGATATATATATTAGGAAAATGGTAAATAGATTTTTTTGAAGGAAAATGGTAAATAATTTTGATAAGGAAAGGAGTAGCAAAGTAAAGAAATTAAACACTAAAATTTTAAGTAACAATATTCTTTTTTTTTTTGGGTGAGAGATAATAAAGTATTAAAAAGATACGGTTAATGGTGGAAAAAAATTCCAACCACAAGATGTTTAATTTTATCCAAAGAGCAAGTTTAGCAAAACCATGAGCCGTTAAAACACAACTAAATACATGAATAACCAAACAGCTTGGAGTAAAAAATAAGACATATAATGCATGTTAATCGCCAAAAAGATATATGAGCAACCGTGATACCTGGGGAAAAAAACGATTAGTATGAGTATATATGAGAACTAATTAGAAAAGTAAATTTAGATTTAGGACTTATCTTGAATCAAAACTATTTCATCGCCTCTTTGTCGTCAATATAGGCGTCTCAGGAGTAGTTAGATAATTGAAGGGAGAGTGAAAAAGAAGGCACAACTCTCTTCCTTCAGTCCTCCAATCAATTGTTATTCATTTGATTAAGATAAAATTATTTAGAAACTCTCATCAAGAGATACTAACGATGAGTTACTTTTGAAACTCTTATAAAGAGAGACTGAAAATAAATTACTTATAAAACTCTCATACAGGATCACTTATAATAATGATGAGATGATAACTATTTTAGTTCTAATAATAATATAATAGTAACAATGTAGATAAATAAAGTAAAAAACATATAAATATTACGGCAGTAAGATGAACTTGATTACTTAAATAGAAAAGCATACCATTAAAGCAACCACTTTTATCTCAAATTATTAACAAGAATGTTAATAAACTAAATTTGAATAAACGGATATTAAATTTGAATTTCCAAACTAACTGACATTAGAAACCTTGGTAACCTCCAAATTAAAAAGGTAACCACTAAATTCATGGAACACGAGTCTTAACTGATCAACTTTCTAAAATGCATAAACCAAATTACGCAGATGAAAATCAGAATTTAGTATTTTGATCATTATTATGTTAAGAAATAAGGGTACAGAATACAGATTACAACAAGAAGAAGAAGAATGGGTAACAAACAAAACAGAAAATATAACGAGATATGCATATAAAAGAAAGTAAAAAACGTAGTGGAAATGGTAAAAGCCCAAGACACGGAAAACCAAAAGAAGAGTGAAGAAAATTATTTGCAGAATAAGAAACATGTGTGGTTGTTAATATCAAAGCATCAACAAGAGTTTATAAATATATGGCGTTTGTGAAAGAGGTTTAGAATTAATGCGTGCCTTCGAAGATTCCGCTCATTTTCCTTGTTCGTTGTCTAACGGTTTGTTTGGTGGAGTAGTTTGAGTTGGGATTTTTAAATTTCAATAGTAAATTTTTTTAAATTTTCAGAAAAGACAAAAAACTTTTTGGGAAAAAGACAAAAATTTTTTGGGAAAAAGATAAAAAAAAGTTTGAGTTGAATGGTTTGAATGATTCAACCAAACTCTCCCTAAATTACCTTATATTTGGATGACATATCCGATTTCTAAGATTAAAAATTTTTTATAAAAAAAATGTTTTTCTCAATTTTATTTCATTATTGTCTTATTTTGAAAAAAAAAAAAAAACACTATCCCATTTATAAATTTATTTTATACATTACTATTTTAAAAAAAGAAAAAGAATTTTTTTGAAATATTCTCACAATGTATTATTCTTATCATCATTTTTCTTATTCCAAATAACTTTTTGTTTAAAAAAAAAATCTTTTACACATTTAAACATTATGTTATTCTCAAAATGAAAAAACTTTCTCATTTAAAATAAGAAAATTTTTCTTTTTAAAAATAAACACATAGTCCAAACGGAGATATTTTGTTAAAAAAAAAAAAAAGAATTTATAGAAATACCGTACAAAAGTCAACTTCCAGACCTGTCGGGCATATCCCTGATGTTCATTCTAAAAAACTTCTGTTTCTGTCTTTCTACGTTATGTTTATGTTTTTTTAATTTAAGTCAGATGCCTACATAGTTTTATATATTTATGTTGAAATTTTATTCTAGTACTTATTGTTATTATTCTTTTGTCAAATAGTATTGTGGTATATAGGGGTTTGTTTCACATTTTTTTTTAGCTTAAACTTTTTACTTTTAGCAGAAGAAGAGAACTAAGAGTTTTTAACTTTTCAGTAAGTTTTTTTAAAACATTTTTAAAAAGATTTAAATAGGTTGAAATGATTTTTAAGTTTTTAATAAGTAATCAAAATATTAGAATAAAGTCTATAATGTCTTATTGAGATTTTGGTATAAGTTTCAAAGTTTATGTATAAGACTTTCTTTTTTTGGGAAGTCACTTTTTTTTTTTTTAAACTTTAGCGGGAAGAAGAATAAAACTAAG
>JAFMPE010039992.1:463-30763 GCA_024759925.1 Ficus religiosa | reverse complement strand
AATGGCTTGAGAATTGCGGAACCGAACAGGCCAGGAATAAGCCAGATGGAGTAGTCACGAGCTTTAACCGAGATTAGAGGGTCTTGGCCGATGAGAGACAAGAATTTGTCCATGAAAATCCAGAGGACACAAACTGGGGGACAAACTAAATTGAGGGAGATCATGGCAGTGTAAGTGTAGGTTCCGAGTTTGTGAAATTGCTCAGCTCCAAACGCTTGCCCACATAGAGTCTCCAATCCACCAGCCATTCCTGACTGTGCCATTTTTTCACTAGTATTTCAATTAGCATTTTTCCATTTATTCTTGCTTGAAAATTCAATTAGCCAATCCACTTATTATTGCTTTAGTGTTGTACCTCACATAGCATATTTTTCAAATTGTGGGCAAAAAAAAAAGAAAAAAAAAATCAACCCTTTTCTTAGTTAGATTTTGGTGTTTGAATCTTGTCAAGTAAATGAAAAGGAACTCTTCTCCAGTTTTTTCAAGGACAAAAAAAATCTAATACTACCATTGTTTTAGTACATGAATAGCTAAATATATAATTTACTCTGTGTAATTTTTCCACCACTGAATGTGAATGTGATGATTCAACAATAAAGAATTATTGTAATTGGATATATAATTAAAGATTTGCTCTCACGTATTCTTAATTATCGTTATTACATTCAGTGAGATTGGAATGACATACTCCTCATTAACGGGTAAAGTCTAATATTTCCATAAATGACATTATACCTTACGGTAGATAGTGTTTGGGCATACAACTTTGTCATGTATCAAATTATCGCAATATGTCGGTACGGTGGAGAGTAGTAACTTGGATTTTTTTTTTTTTTTGGGAGAATTTTTTAATAAATTATGAAGAGAAGATTAAGATAGTTTATTAAGTAAATAAAACAAGACTAGAAGAGGTTAATATAATATATGTAATACGACAAGTGGATATGCAGTCATTCAATATCATTATTTAAGAATTACTTGGACCAACTTGGACAGACAGGCACACTTATCGAAGTTAGCCAATAAAGGATACAGAATTTTTAGTTTTGGTCGCAAAAGTACTAGCCAAATTTGACTAGTATATGGCCAAGTTTTGAACCTTCAATGCACGTTGAAGCCAAAACAAATAGGTGTGTGTGTGTTGTGTGTGTATATATATGTACACAAGTATAATAATGATAATAAGACAGCGGATGGCATAGTATAAGAGCTAATTGAACTGACTCTTATCCACTTATCTAAATGTTTGAACAAGACATCACGCAAACCAAATTTCAATTTGTTATTAGCCAAGTTGTTAAGTATACGCCAATGTTTTGACCCCTAATTCATGGTAACATTGTGACCAGAGAAAAAACATATTTTAGTACGCACATATATAGAAATATATATATATATATATATATCTTCTTGATTTGAATAACAGCAATTTGAATCAACTCTCTCTCTCTCTTTTAATCAAAACGAAAATAAACCTTAGAGTCAAAAGTTGCTAATGTAGTGCTTGGAGGTACGGTTTAGCCATAATGCGATGTCTAATTTCACTATAAAAACATATAGAATTTGAATTCCATCACCCTCAAGTTTAAAAAAAAAAAAAAAAAAAAAAAAAAAAAAAAAAAAAAAAACCTAATGCAAGTGCAAGATGGACAACACTTATTGTGTCATCAAGCAAATGATGTTTGTCGTTTAAGTTTTCGACATTACGAAATGACAATTCACTAACAATGTTTGCTAAATATGAATCTCATTATAGCAGCTAAAAGTGAAGAGAAAACTCAATTGTGCGAGTACGAAAAATATTCTATTAGTAATGTATTGCGATATCAAATTCTATCAGTCTTACATTTTTAATTGTAATATATCATGATATGAGTTGACAATTCAGGAAATGATCATATAGTAGTAAATTTTTAATACTGCAAGAAACCCGAAAAAGGAAAAAGGATAAAAGAAAATTACCAGTGTTTACCAGAGTATGCAAAAGAAAGAATCACTCACAAGTAGGCTAAAGCCGGTGACGTTGGTGAGTGAGGTAGCAATGGCAACACTAGAGAGCGAAAGCTCGCCAAGATGTCCAACCATTACCAAAGAAACCACTTGCAGCAGGTACTGCAACACCGCTACCGCCACCATAGGCGCCGCTATAAGTCCCTCCTTCTTGAGCTCCGCCGCAAATGCGCTGCGTGAAACCTCCCATTTCTTCTCTTCATTCATATTCTCTTCCATATTCTTCCCCTCTCTGCATAAGCATCACAACAGACAACCGAGTTCGCACTTAAATCAAAGGCCGAGTTCGTTTCGCAACGAGTGCAACAAATGGAATTAAAAAAAACAAAAAAACAAAAAAAAAAAAAAAAAACAAACCCTTAAGATCAAAACTACCAAGCTTTACGTACATGTCCTAGAATATCAACAAATTAGTTCCATGAAAGGAAAAATGTTGCAATTAATCAAGAAAAAACCTTTATCCAATCAAAGAGCATTTACTTGCATATATAACTATTTTATGCAATGATTTGGAAACACCAACTTTGGAGTCTACATATATGTAGTACTTAATTTCTCAATCTTAAGCATGAGAAAGCATTTTATAGACTAATTAAGAGAGAGTAGCTTTAGGGTTAGGGAACACCAACTCCCATCTTATATAGTGCTATTTTTCTATTAATATTGAATAAGTATTTGTCCTGTCCAAAAAAAAAAAAAAAAAAAAAAAAGGAAAGAAAGAAAAATGTTTTGTCCCTATTGAGAAGAGCCGGAGCCAAACTGAAGAAGCATTTATTTAGAAAATAGCAATGTAATTATCCTTGAGAGCATTAAACAAATATAATGTAGTTAAACTCTTAACTAGTAAAGGAATATTTGAAACTATCATATGATTTACCTTTCCTATGCTAAATCAATTGAGAAAAGCGTTTGGAAATCCTTCGACTTACCAGTCAAGTAAAACCAAAAATAACGTATTTTCTTTTTTGTTCTTCTCCGTTAAATTGCCTCAGCTTCTACGGTAGTTTCTACCGAGTCTTGGAGCTACCACGTATAGGAATAGGAATAGGAATATACATTTTGAGTGTCATATATATACGGACAATATATATATATATAGCTATAAGTTAGTGGAATTAACAAACGTTAACTTTTGATTGTTGAATATTTTATTGGCTTCAATTTGAACAAATTAAGATACGCACAATGAGACATGGGAAGGGTCTACAAGAATTACGATGCCACGTGCATTAAGATTTTAAAAAAAAATTTTGAACAGAAGTTTTTTTATTTTTTGTTTTTTGAGTTCTATAAAGTTATTAAAAAGCATCTTTTTCAACCTAGAAGTTATTTAATACTTCATAACGCCCGTCATTTACTTGTGGTCTTCTTCTTCTTCTTCTTTTTTTTTTTTTTTTTTTTTTTGGTCTTTTGTGGTTAGACCTGGTTAGGTTTTTGACCGGTAAATCTATTTAAAATCATAACAAAATACGAAATATATGTATAGAATAGAAAATTTTGAAGATAGATCGTACAGTTTAAGAATAAAACTATACTGATAATGCAATTTTTCAGGAAAAGTGAACAATATCAAACAGACAAAAGTGGAGTCCTTATTTATGGTATCAAAGCAAAAGGTTAACCAAACGTGTAGCCACGGGATCATAGGGCTTCAAAAAAGGGGACTCAATGTGGTACAAAAACACATTTCAAGGGACATGTTATCTACTAATTAAATGGATGGTTGAACGATCGAACAAAAATTAAACAACTCAATAAACCCAGAATCTCAAAGGGTGAGTCCGACTTGGTATAAGATACCAGGTCGGGTTGAATCCCATTCTTCCTCAAAATCATTACCTTTGTAATCAACTTAGCTGATACAAAACAGATGCAGCAAAAGGCAGAATTTTTCTCCTTCAGGCCTTGTGTGTGCTGGAAGGCATCTTTAGTTGTTCAGCCAACTTTTACTACTACACTATGATAAAAGTACATGATTTTTGACACATATTCTTGTATTTATTAAAAAAAAAAAAAAGTTGTTAATCAATAAAGCATTAAAGAACAACCCAGGTTCCAGTTAAAAATAAAAAAAATAAAAAAAAAATAAAGGGAGGGGGGGGGGGGGGGGTGCGGCCTCAGAAATGCAATAAAATAATGATTCAATTACGTTTAAAAAAATAGAAGGCAACCAGTTGTAACTTGTTGAGGATGGATGGTGAAATTTTGGCGAAATAAATAAAAGAGAAGATCCTAAAGTAGATATTAAGGTAGATGGAATCTTTCAGTTAATCCTAGAAAGAAATTGAAATACTAAATATCAATTGGAATGACGACAAAAATAGCCAAGGTGCTTTTGGATTAGAATGATGACAGTGACGAGAAAAAATTGACAATTTAACTACATGCATTTGTAAGAAACTTTCAACGAAAAAAAATCGCCATTTACTTGTGACAATGTGATCAAGTGGCAATTTAAATTTTAACATAGAAAATTACGAATAATTTATTTATTAATCAGTGGTATGATGTTGATTTAGAGTGTGATTTAAAGGGGCTTATTAACAGTGTGATTCTATATGATGTTAATAATGATCAAACGTTTAGGATATTTGTGAAGCAAAGTCATAGGAATGACGAATTTGATCAATAGTAACATAAGAAAATAGACAATTTGAGTACGCACGGAAGGATTGACGAAAATAAATATCCTCGCTATAGTATACTTCAAACCAGCTCATAGGATTCTTAATGACAAGTAAATTTTTAAAATTTTGCTATGTTGTGGACACCGTTTATAATCCAAATTTTCGACTATCAATCGCAATATGTTGAGTGTCACATCAATCAAAATCATAACATTAAATACATTAATAAAAAGATGATAACTCATCACCAGAATTATTACATGACTAGTTTGAAATTCAACCACAAGAAGTGAACCGTGGGTAGAATTTCATGAACTAAGATAACAAAGCCTCACAAAGAAGTAGAATTTATAGGATTTACACGTATTAGACTGCTTTTAAAAGTTTTCTTGCAATTATAGACAGAGAAATATGTTATGCATGGATTGCATGATAGTGGGAGGTACAATGAATAGCTTATATTATTAATTTATTAAACAGCATTGCTTTAGCAAAGAAAAACAAAAACAAAAAACCAACTTGTGAGGCTAACAAGAAAGCAGCACACAGACCGACTACCGCAATACGTCAGTTCTTGTGTTGAAGCCTTCCACTTTCTGCACCTGCGTAAGGGTCGATTATGACGTTAATGATGGCTGGTTTCCGAGCAGAGAAGGATTCTGAAAGGGTGGATTTGAGTTCTTCTGGGGTTCTGACAAGATAACCTTTCCCTCCAAAGGCTTCGATCAGGGTGTGGTATCCTGCATCGGGTACAAACGAAGTGGGAGCGGGATCATCTTTGTAAGGGCCGCTAATTTCCTCGGGGCTCCTTCTGTCACCGCCGTACACCCCACTATTGTTAAAGACAATCACAACCACTGGCAACTGGTATCGAACCAACGTCTGGACATTCAAGAAAATGTGTGAACTATGTAGAACGGAGAATTCAGTTTATTGGTATCACAAGAAAAGAGGCCAGTAAACATACATGAATAAAAAACTGTAAGCAGAGTAGAAGAAAATGTGAAAAGCTGTTCTTGTTCAGGTTCAAAATGAAGTATATGAATGAACAATCGTGAGAAAATAATGAAAATGAATCATATGAATGCCTAATCAATGAGAAGACAGTTAAAAAAAGAAATTCAAGATAAAGAACTTACCCCCTTTAGCATTAACAAAGAGGGGAAAACAAAGCTAGCACGTTTTTAGAAGATACGTAGAAGACTAACGAAATCAAACAAGGATGTCCACTTTATGATTTTTGAAAACCATTTCTATACATAAGAAATATTGGTCTTTCAACATTTTTTGGGCCGAAAAAAAAAAGGCATGAAAGCTTTATACCAAAAGACTCCAAAAACATAGGTAAGAAGACTCGGCAACAAGGTCAAGGAGCTAAAATCACAGTTTTCATTTCCCCATGAGAAATATAGCAAACCTAGGAAGCAAAAGAGAATCAAACGTGTTTATTGTCCCGGATTCTATATGTCACCCAAACTAGATTTACAAAAACAAGAAGAAAGCCTATTGCTGAAAGCGACAATGTGAGATATGATATTTGCAAAAACAAATAAGGTTTTCAAAACCGCAACCTAAGAAATCCAACATCAAAAGGACCAATTGAGCTGGTTTCTTACAACATCACGTCATCATTTTCTGACTGAACACTTGGATCCAAAATTTTCTTAGAACAATTTCAATCCAAGATCATGGCACTCAAAGAAGCAGCAGTTCAATCAGAAACGATAGAAAGTACTTATTCTAAACAAAGAAGGGTACAGGGTAACATAACATGAATCTTGGATAAAAGTTGGTATGTGTGTTAAACTATGGACAAGCAAATCCCCAGCAAGGTTAGCATTCAATCCAAGACAAAAGACGGTGCAGACCATAAGGCACCCAATACACAATTCAAGTAATACAAGTTATTTGAGGGGGCGAATTTGGTTCATGATCCAAATAATGAGTAAAACAAAGCTGCATAAAAAATAGTAAGTTGAACTCTTAAATTTCTGAACTTTCGGCATGTGTTTTGTTCCTTGTATCAATTCACAAACTATACGCACCATAAGCTTTTTATTATATCATGTTTAACATGTGTCCAAATTTACAGAAAGGACGTCCTCAGAGGTCCTGTGAAACAAGAAGAACAGGAATATCTATAAGAGTAAGTGATATAGACACCAACTTATGCAACTAAATGTCGGTTTACATGAACTGAGCATGATTGGTATCTACTTAATCGATTAGAATCTGCACCTCCCTATTTTCTCCTTTCCCTCTTTTGATATGGATCAACAAATATTTAATGTGAACATAATATAAATGCAGCCAACGAAGCATGTCAATTGCGTTGTGCATTCATGCAAATGTTATATGACATAACATATGGTTTTCATAATGCATGTTTGAGTATTGTGTTTTTCATAATGCTTGTTTTTCTCATATCAATCTCGGTATTTCCACTAAGAGTTGCAATATCTCTTTCGGTTGATTGAAAATATCGAGTTGTAATGTTTGTTTCGGGCGATAGAAAATATGTCTTTGTCAGGAAAAAAGAGAAACAAAGAAACAAAAAATGTCTGTAGACGAGTACTTGTGTTAGCATAAAAGGAAAGACAAGCATACCTCAACTTCAATGGCACTAAACCCGAATCCAGAATCTCCTTCAACTGCAACCACAAGCCGATCAGGGTTAGCTACAGCAGCTGCTATACAATACCCCAAACCAACCCCCATTGTCCCCCAAGTGCCAGCATCCAATCTCGTCCTCGGCTCGGTCTGAACCAAAACGGCCCTCCCAACATCCATAGTATTAGCCCCCTCAGAAACCAATACAGGAGCAGGGCTCCCCAATGCCAAGATTGCATCTCTAATAATCCTCATTGGCGTTAAGAAGTTGAAGGGTACAACGTCCTTGGCCAACTGAACCTCCATCTTTGCCACATTCTCCTTCGCCTTCTTTGAAATCGCTTCCACCCACGGATGGTTGCTTCCGAAACAAAAAGGGTCGTCCTTTATCTCCCTATTGATCAACTCTAACACCCGTTTCGCATCCCCAACCAATCCCAATTCCGGTTTCCTCAGCTCAATCTCTTCCTCAGAAACATCAACCAAGATAAACTTAACGTCTTTCGACCACTTCGGAGGCTCTCCGAAGTGCAGCAACCAATTGAGCCTGGCTCCAACAACAAGCGCAACGTCACATTTACCAATGGCAAGAGACCTCGCCGCCGTCGCCGCCAGCTCGTGCGTGTCGGGCAATAAGCCTTTCCCCATTGGAGTAGGCAAAAACGGGATTCCGGTCCTCTCGACGAGCTTCTTCAATTCGCCTTCTGCCCGCGCAAATGCAGCTCCTTTTCCGAACACAATCAAAGGCCTCTCGGCTGTTCTAAGCAAGGAAACAGCTCTCTCGATCTCTGAATTCCCCAATTTCAAAACCACTTCTTTTTCCCCAAAGCTCTCAACCGCAGAATCCAACAACTTCTCAACCTCCGATTCAGAGATTTTCTGGTGCAAAACATCCGAAGGGAGATCCAGATAGCACCCACCGGGCCGACCCGAAAGAGCGCGATCCAGAACCCTTGCCACGCAATTGGGAATTTCCCTAATATCTTTGGCTTTCAAAGACAACTTAGAGAAGGGTTTCGTAGCTTCGATCTGATCAAGCTCTTGGAAATCTCCGCGGCCGAAATCCTTCTGATCACACGAACCAGAGATCAAGACCATGGGCCAGGCGTTAGCCATAGCATTGGAGAGACCCGCAAGGCCATGGACGCAGCCCGGCCCGGAAACCGTGAGAAGAACTCCGGGCCGGCCCGTGAGATACCCGTAGGCGGAGGCCGCGTAGCCGGCGGACTGCTCGTTGTGGAAGGCGAGGAATCGGACGCCGAGAGCAACGGAGCGGGTGGCGAGGGAGGTGACGGGTATGCCGACGACGCCGAACATCTTGTCGACGCCGAGGCGGGCGAGAGACTTGGCGGCTACGGCGTTGCCGTCCAACAGGGGTTGGGAAATAGGCTCCGATTCCGCCATTAGAGTAGAGTATTCGAGGGTGAAGAGGAGGTGGTTGTGGAAATGCGCAAGAGAGAGGTTTTTTATGTAAGGCGACAAGTAATAGTGATCGGTGGTGTGCCTATCTGGGGAAGGTGGCGGCGGGTGGAGAAGAAAAGGAAGAAGCGAATTTGGAGAAGGGGAGATAGTGGCGTCACATTGGTGAACAGTGAGACTTATTTTTCTTTTTTCGAAATAAAACTTCTTTTGTTCTTTTGGCTGCAGTCTAGTCTCTACAGGTTAGTTGAAAGGACGTGCACGTGCAACTAAACTCGTTTTCTTTGAACTGGTTGAAATTCCCGAGTCTCATGCGTATAACAAACAAACAAAGTAAAAAAAATAAAAATAAAAATAAAAATAAATTAATTTTTTATTTAAAATTATCACATAACAGATTTAGGGTTTGTTTGGTGAATGAATTTAGTTTAAGATTTTTAAATTTCAATAGTAATTTTTTAGAAAAAAAAATTTTTTCAGAAAAAGACAAAAATTATGATGAAAAAAGTACAATTTAGTTTAAAATCAACCTTCAACCAAACAAGTCTTAGGCTTTGTTTAGTTGGTTGGTTCAATCCAACTCAACTCAAACTTTTTTTTATCTTCTTCTCAAAAAATTTTTATCTTTTTCCCAAAAAATTTTTTGTCTTTTCTGAAAATTCAAAAAGATTTACTATTACAACTAAAATATTTCAACTCAAACTAACCAATCAAACACCCTCTTAGAATCCACACAAAATGGACAAATAAAATAAAATAAAACGAAACCAAAAATTAAAAATTAATTAAAAATATTTATTTTTAATTTTTTAAATTTATTTTTTATTTAAAAATGTCACGGCCTTTCATCCTTTTAAATAAATAAGAGTAATAGACTAGTTACATTCATAGAGAAACAAAACAAAACAAAAGAAAAAAAAAAAAACTCAATGATAATAATATGACCATTATGCGATGATAACGTGATTACCAAGTAATTATCACATGACATATAAAGAATGCATAATCAAAAAAAGTCATTTTCTCTTGTCTTTTTAATCTATATATATGTAAGAAATTCAAAGGGAAAAAGAATCTTTTATTTAGAGTGTAAAATGTGTAGATGAAAATAATTCGTTTTTTAAAATGGATCTTAGTATTTTCTTGAGTTAATTAGTAAAATATATATGGCCTATTGTGTATAGTTATCTTCTCAACTTTTCACATGGCAAGTCAATTCTGAAATTAAAAATCTTAACAATTGGTGCTTCAAATTTTATAATCCACCTAGTTATTTAATTCTTTCTCTCTTTTCTCCGCAATTATTGCCGAAGGGCATTGGATGAAGGCGGGTTGGGCCCGTGGGCTAGAAGTTGGGCCTACGCTTTTAACAAACAAAAAGCCCATTTTGCTGCCACAAGCCCATTCATCCTTCTCTCTCCTTCTCTCCCTCTCTCTCTCTCCGGCCGCCGTCGCTCTTTACTGTGTTTTTGTCCCTCTCGCTCTCTCTCTCTAAAACCGAAAACTCTCCGATTCTCTGTACCTTCTTCTCCATCGAAAAGCAGAGCTGTTTGGCTAAGATTTCCATTCGGAAGACCAGAAAGATGATAAAGCGGAGGTTCTACAAGCTCGAACATGGCGACCAGAACGACGAGCCTTCCGATTCGTCGTCTTCGTCCTCGTCGGCGTCTTCCTTCTCCGAAGCAGAAGCCTCCGATGAAGAATCCAACGGCGACTACGGCATTTCCAACGCCGCGAACGACAACGGCGAAGCTTGCTCTACCTCCTCTGGCTACGAGAGTGAGGATAGCTCCAATGCTGAAGTTGGTGTTGATGCCTCCGGTACGTTTAGGGCTTTGCTTTTCACACACACACATGAACATATTTGCGTATGTTTATATGAACTTTTGCTGTGCAGTCCAGAGTGCTTGATGTTAACTTATTTTGTTAGGTCTGCCACTAGATGAAGCAGACTCTGAAACTGGGGACGAAAGGAAAATTCGTTTTGCTGCTCCAAAAAATGTGGAGGAAAAGGAATTAGTATCAGAAGATATTCCAGCGTGTATCCTAAAGAGCAAATCGGTTTTCAAGTGCAGGATCTGCCCTCGGATTGTCTGTTTGAATGAGGAGACTTTGAGGGCTCATCTTAAGTCCAAGGTAAGAATGCCCACCTAAGTTCTCTCTCTCATTGAAATCATGTTTTCACTCCAGACAACGAAAATCTTGTAGTTTGTGTATTGATTTACTCAAATGTTGAGGTTCATTATACGTTTATAACTAATTTTTGCTGGAAAGAAGTGGGGCTTCACTTGTTGCCATTAGCATGCTATTTGCCCCTAAAGAGTGTGTTTGGTAGGAGAGAAAAGTGGAAGGAAGGAGAGGGGAGGAGGGATTAATGAAAGGATTTTGACATTTATGGTTGTTTGATAGGAGAGAAAAGAGAAAGGAATTGATTAGGGGAGGACTCTAAATCCTTCAAAATGCACCAATTTTGATCTTTCATAAACTGCAGAGATTGTCGGAGGAATTACATACAAAACATCATTATTCATGATAAAAAGTAACTCTCCCTCGTTCCTCATTTCTCACACCTAGTTAATCTACCACTTCCTCCTTCCTATTTTTTCTCAATCCCACCTGAGATACCATAAATGGTTCTGATTGTGTTGGAGGAATTGCATAAATGGTTCTGATTATTACATTTTGATCACCTAACTTAACTGCGACTGGTTCCTTTTTTCCGATATATGTTTGTCCTCCTTTGTTGTATCATTTTATTTTCTCTGAGTTTCTTATGGAAAAGATTTGAATCCCTTATGCTAGGTGAGTGAAACTAGGAAATCTAGCGAGCCAATTTAGTATCCAACAGGTAGTACAAAATCACAGATGGCCGAGCTCAGGCACTTTTTTCCCACTCCAAGAAATGTGAATATAGGAATTAGGAACCATGAAACTGCTTTTAATATAACAAAATGAGCATCGAGTACATGGACTGTTAAGAGTCTGAGGATCCCCCCTATTTGAGATGAATAAAGGGATCGGGAATCTGATAATTTACTCTTCTTCTTTCTCTTATTTTTCTTTCCCCTTCAAAAGTCCATTAGTTTGGTGTTTCAAACTTAAGTGTTGTATACATTAAGGTCTTGCATCGGTTCAAACTTGTTATTTATTGCAGAGACATGCTCGATCAGAGAAATTATTGAACGAAGGTAGGCTGAAGGCTACACTTAATAGCGATGGAGAAATCGACAATGAAGACATACTGGCAAAGCAGGATTCTGAAATACCAGCTAAATCACAGGTTTGGTTGGTCTTGGATGCAATTTCGAGGTTCTCTAATAAGAAACAAATTGAGAACCAGATGTGCAGATGAGAAATAGGAAAGTAACATTGTCATTTTGCTTCAGGATAACCGAAAAAAGGTTAAAGGAGGCAGGCAGAGGCAACAGCGTCGAAGACAAAATAAGAAGTTAAAAAATAAGGTATTTCTTTACATCCTGCTGATACAATTTGTCGTGTTTGTGGTTTCAAAGGTTGTAACTATTAAATTCCTTTGCAATATGCAGAAAATGGAGCATAACTCAGAAGAGGTGAAAACAAGGCCAACAAAAGAGAGCCCTGCCAAGAAAAGGCGTAAACATGAGAAGTGAAGAATATGCAGAGACAGGGAGAAATGAAAAGGAAGTGTTTGCCTACCTAGTACGAAGATATGACATTTCTCCAATAGAATATTGTTGATGGGAGTGGTGTGGTTAAATGATGACTTGAAAATACTTCCTTTCTGTCATGCTGTTTTCAAAGTTTCTCGTTCCAGATGTATGTTGCTTTATACCAGTATTTTATCCTGCTCTATGCTGTTCCCCGAACAGCAGCAATTTTGGTATTTAATTTTCATTCCTTGTTTTGGCTTTAACCATTCTACCTGATATGAATCATTGCTATGATTGTTTTGGCTCAGAAAAGACCTATAGTAAATGCATGACGCATGTGGGCGAAAAGATGGAGAAAATAAGAAAAGATGGAGAAAATAAGAACATATAAATATTCAATGGTCACTTGAGCCTATATTAGACCAAAAGTTGGATGAGTAGAGCGAGACACTCTGGCTCTGCCTTGTCCGATGTAGACCCATTGAATGCAAGTGAGTTGGGACATTGTGAGATTATTCTCAATTAGTAAAGGTTGTTACTATATTACTTTTTTATTTTAATTTCGGGTGGAGAATATATACTCTACACTTTATGATGTGGTCAAACATTAAAACACCATGCAAAATATTTTCCTATTAATGTTAGTTACTTTATTCTTTACCATTTCCGATATCGTAGATTACTTCGTTTCTCCTCCCTGTTTTTCGATGATTTGGTTAGCCATAGTGCTTGTGGTATCGTCACAAGACATTCATATATTTTTAACAAGACCCTCTAGTGCTAGGGCATCGACCCTTCTTTGGGAGAGAGAAGGCAGCTTCAACCTTTTTACAGTGCGAAAATAAAAACACCAAAAGCAAAAGATAAACACAAGATTAGTCTATCATAAGGCTAAGGACATGAAACTAATGACAGCAAAATGTCACTTGACTACAGGGTTTGGTAGTTCTGTTGACGGCAGAAAGTAAAAAATGAGATGGCCTCCTAGCAAAGAATAATAGACAAGAAAAGCGGGGATCCATATCATAGCTTTATCAAGCAATTAGACACTGAGAGTATAACTTGAGACCCCAAATAATCATAAAGCAACGCAAACTATTTTTAACTTTTCTCTGAAACTTTGGCGAGAACACGGACGAAAAATACAAGCATGATATGTACCTCGGAGAAAGAACTGAAAGTCAGAGGAATCAAAAAACTTGTATTTCAAAAGCTAAGGTCCCAGCTGCCCGGACTGATGTACAGGTGAAGCAATTGGTTGTCCATTTGCATCTAAATCAGCAGGATGGTCAGGTGGAGGAGGTTGCTCTCCACTCTCACCGTTCTCTGGATGGAAATTGATGGGGAACTTTGTGACCCTCGGCTTATCGGTTAAAATGTTTCTCTGTACCCTATCAATTAGGACCTTAGGAGGAGGTTCTTCTCTCAGCTGTTCATCGTCATAGTCATTATTCACATAGTAGCCCACTCGAACAAATTCCTGACTGAGATAAGAGCAGGTCAGCAGCATTACTGTGACGCCAATAATGTCCTCTTCACGAATCTTGGATGGGTCTGGAGGATCTGCCTGCAAATATTTACAACAAATGACATTATAGCCCAACTCGTATAGCTCCCAACATGTGAAACAAATATGAAGAAATGTCACGTGAATATTGCAGCTCACCTGTAATACAAAACGATAATTACCAACATTCACGGGACCAACAAGTACACTCTCTAATAGTTGGTCATAGGTCTCATCCTCCGCAGATCCTACGTAGATAAGCTTCCATTCCAAATCTGTACCGTACAACAGTTCAGGTTTAAAAGAGTAAAAAGCAGGTACAACAGAATGGAACTTAGCAAACAGATCAAATGCTCAAGCAAAGCAGTTTTATTTTTCACTCTATTAGTTGTTCAAGTGAGGCTGGACAAAATACAACCGGAATCGAATATGAAAATCTGCGACATTCCAAAGCCAAAGCATTAAAAAATTACCAAGCAGGTCATATATTTGAAATAAATCGGTTTGGTTTTCCATTCTACAAACTAGTCAATTGTGTAAACTAGTCAATTGGGATAATATACAAAAGTACAACCAAAACCAGTAACACATTGATTCAGTTCAAGATAATCAAATGTGTTTTCAGTTTTTCTCCCCTTTGGTTTAATCACAGCACAGCGTCGTCAGAGTTGGTGAACGAACTAAAGACTTAAATAATAAATTGGAAGTTATTAAAAACCCATTGCAGGAAAAATACATTAAATTGCAAACACTTATCGCTGGATATGAGCAATTATTGGTAAATTGCTTGTACACATACTTAATGCTTCTTACACGACAGTGAATAGGGCTTTAACGTTTATAGTTCCTACCGAAGAAAAGTTAGGGATGCATCAAAGATCCGCACTTACAATGAGCTTCTAGATTTGTCATCTCCAAAAATCAAGTGAACAAAGATAACAAGTAAACTACTGGAAAACAAAATAACATAACAGTAATCAATCAAATGCATACACTTAAAACAAAGAATAAGGAAATCTCACATCAAGAAAACGGATGGAAACAAAAGCTTGGACATGACAAATCTGATAATGATCCTATGCTTGTGCCTTACTGTATTCTAGTTTCTCCTTGTCCTTTCTTTTTAAGGTGTGAGATCCAAGAATACAGGTACAAATAGGGTAATACATGAAAGTATGGCAGGAATCAGAAGGAAACTAGAAATTATAATGACACATAGTTTGATCAGGTGAAGCTCTTTCAAGTGAATGCCCTATTCATAAATGATCCCGCAAATGGTTCTATTAAGAAAACAGGAAAAACAAGTGAAAAAACAAAACAAACACCCACAAATACACGAGAACTTTCAAAGGCAGAGATCGGCATTGCTCAAACCTTCCCAACTCCAAAGAACAGCAAAATGAAGTTCAAGATTTACAGCATGCAGATAGACTATACATCGGGCAATTTTTCTATCACCTGACACCCGAAGACAGATGAAAATAGGTCCATCAGTAGGACAACAATTGATGAGTCTTCACAATTAAAGAATAGTGCACGCAACACAATGGGATGCCTGATATAGGAGTGAAGTCCGAAATTTCAAGGTGCCCTTCTGTAGACTAATTTATAGAAATACGAACTTTTGTTATTAGTACATGGAAGCCCAATCAAAACCAAATGTCTGTTATAATCATTCTTTGGAATTAACGATCGAAAGAGGACTAAACAAAAAAGGAAAACTCGCGAAGAGAACAGACATATAGAGACCTCAAAGTTTTCAATTTAAATTGTGAAAGGAAGAACTAGCTCGAATACTTTTCAGCACAAAGAGTTCAAACGTTATTGATTGACTTGTACAGATGGAATGGTACTGACAAGATAAAGAAAGTAACAAATTAAATAAGTAGAAATATTAAACGTGATTTTCACAATCAATTTAAGAAGAAAATTAAAAAAAAAGGACGAGAATTTTAGTACAAAATTATCCCTTGGTTAATACAGTGGATCATCAAAATTTGAGAAACTGAAGCAGCACAACTAAGAGCTTATCATTAAACAGTTTTTTTTTTTTTTTAATTAACTTTCTTCTTTTGCATGGATTTAAATGTGTTTCCTTTTCAGTCCTTGAATTCTATACTGAGAAAACACAAAACCAACAAAGCAAACCCTAAGCCCCTATTCTACACTGAGAAATGAAGAAAACAGTAAAATGAAAATCAACTCAAACAGCCACTAAAACATACAAAATCGAGGAGCACATGCATTTTCGGAAGCGGAAAAATAGTGAAATGCATTTGATTTCTCCTCCGTTATCTCATTTTCTTGGCAGCCAAACAGAGCAAACCTTAACTGAAACTCATCAAATTTTCAGGAATTGAAAAAAAAAATAAATAAATAAATAAGCGAGAGAGAGAGAGAGAGAGATTAACCGTCATTGAGAGGAGTCAAGCACTCGTAGGAGATCTCGAACTGAAAGGGGGACAAAAACGACGCCGGATTGTCGAGGACCGTCACGTTTGTTATGCTGACAGCACTCATTGTTTCTTAAAAATTCAACGAACAAGTAAAATCTGAGCTAGCATAGAGATCCGTGATACAAACCCTAACTTCCAACACCAACAACTTCATCGAAAACAAAAACAAAAACAATTTCTCGGAGACAAAGGTCGAACAATCAGCAAAACAATCTGGAAAAACGGATAACCAACTAACTCAGAAAAGTTTTTCCCAGAATACAAACAAGTTTCTGTTTTTTCTTTTTTCTTTTCTCTTTTTTCTTTTTACTTTCTTTTTTCAAATGTGAATTTCGGTTTTTTTTTTTTCTTTTTAATTTTTGTACTGAGGGTAAATTATGAATCTGGGTGAATTGCCAATACAAAAGGGGGAAAATTAAAGAAGTTTAAAATTGTTTTACCGGGCTTTTCTGGAGGGATACCGGCGCTAGCCGGTTGCCAGATTTGGCGGGAGTTTTGGAGGGGCACGAAAACGGTCGGTTATCGGTTGGGTTTTGTTATTTAATGCATCATTTCATCTTTGCAAACAACTTGTATTAGTAACAAAATTGAACCCAAAAAAAAAAAAAAACTTTACTTGAGTTTTCACCCCCAAAAAAAAAAAAAAAAAAAATCTCTCGAGTACAAAGAGAAAATTGGTATATCTTCGCAAAAATAAGAAGAAGAAGAAGAAATTGGTATCTTCACAAGCGTACAAAAAAATAATAAGCAAACGGAAAATATACCAATTTTCAAAAAAGGGGCCTAGTATAAGCATTCCAAATTAATTTATATAGATATTATTTATATTGTGTCAATCTAATTACATGTTAATTTTCTTGATTATAACTCAATCTTCAGCTGTTACATCCATTTTCCGAGTCTGAGAATGAAACATCTCGGCGATGTCTGCAGCTGTGCTACATTCTTCAGGCTTTCTATCGGAAACAGTGCGAAGATATCTTGGGAATCTGATTGAAATGCCACGAGAAGGATGAACTAAACCGATGGCAGCCTCATGAACAGGAGATACCGTAAAATCTGCACCTCTTATTTCCCACACGACTTCCGGCGAGAACCACATATTAGGCGCCTCACCTGTTCGATAATAAGGTGGCTTTTTGGACAAGATCTTGTCTCCAGAGAAGAAACTTTTCATCTGCAGCTCAATAAAGAGAGCACCCTTGTTATTCATGTGATTAACATGTGGATACATAATCACACAAATCGTGATGAGTCAACTTTCTCGGGATAAAATCATAAGACCCCAGTGTTAAACTAAAAAATGTTCGTATTGTATTTCTGGCCCCAAATATGATTTCCTTAACTTGGGAAACAGCTTTACAAATCAACTTAGTTGAGCTTTATCCGAGACGCAAAGATTTAACTACATATCCTAAATATGGTTTAGAGACAAATGCCTGTTAAGTTACCTCTGTATAGAAAGAATCCGAGAATCCAGATATGACGCGGCAAACGCTCTGGAATTCCTCAGTATCAGGGTTGTAACATGCCATGAGAAAAGGACTATACCTGCAACAGAAGGGAAGTCGCATCAAATCATGACACTAGAACGACCACAAAAAAAAGGATAAAATTTTACCAACAAAGAAATGGTGCACCCTGAGCTCATGAAAATTATAGTGCCATGCTTCCATATCAAATTGTATTTTCCTTCCCCCCACCGCATGAAAAGAACATTTTTCGTAGCTAACCTTGACTAAAAAGTTGCCATTGATTCATATTACATTTTCAAAACACAAGATCATGAAACAAACCCACCTTATCTCATTCACAGGCCATTTGATCATTTGCACGTCGCACAACTATTTCCATCGTATCAAAACAATGATCTTCGAACAGTTGTCAGCGACGATCTTTCCTAGTATGTTTTTCATCCCCTATGCAAAACTCACTCTTCCATGATACACCCTTAAATTAGATTTGTCTTTTAAGATTCTATAGAAATATTTACCATCCTGCCTTTCTGCCATTTCCATGCCAAGCACCAATTGGGACTAAATCAAGTGAATCACCTAATCCTTCAACATAGTCTCTCTTGACCTGCAAAGTTATGATCAGTTAGTGCTTTTCTTGTGCTTTTCCCATGGATAATAGTCGGGAACAAAAAAATTATTGAATAGCATTAACCTTGAGCCATGCATCACAACGCTTTGATGGAGAATATCTAGCTTCAACATCTAAAGATTTAACCATGATCCCTTCACAAGAGGAGAGGAATGCAGATTCGAAAAAAGAGCTCATCTTAGTTAACGTTGCTTCGCTAGTCGAACAAGCATCTTCTGCTTCAACCTACAGACAAACAGGTTGTATAAACCACCTATCAACGAATTCTAAGTTACATCTAAACAATATAGTGAAGCACTTACCGTTATTTCCTTTGCATATTCAAACCATCCCGTCTTCTCACCAGAGAACAAATCTCTCAAGTCTGCATTAGGGACAGAGAGGATCAGAAAAGAAACATATACACAAAGTATATGTCTCTACAAATCAAAATTTCAACACAGGACACGCAGACGCTTACATTTCCGTCTTTGGCGAAGAGGAAAACCCATAAGCCTGTAATGAAAATTACATTAGCTAACAGGGCACTTAACTAAAAGTAAACAAAAATTATTTGAAATTATTTGAAGTTCACATTTTGGTAAAGATTCAACAAGACAAAATGACATCACATTGTTCTATTTTTTACATGAATTAAAATATATGGGGAAACAAACCAGAATGTCCTGGATTGTTCTGTAACTATAAAATTTTATAGTATGTTTTTCCAGGATTCCTCACCAGATTACAAGAATAGGGCAGAAAGGGGTTTAATGCAATTGATCACGCAATTTCAGTATGCTGCAAACGCATCATTTTAATTCTGGAATTCTTTCGTTAGTCTTGGAATATTCTGTGTTTCTATTGTAAACTAAATATGTGTACGACTCCAATCATGCAGTTAGCATATGAAAGAATCTCTATGGGTTTCTATTCTTTCTCAAGACGAGAATTACAGGTATGGATGGGAAACCGATGTTCCCCAGTTGTCTTAGTTCTTCGACGGGGGTAAAGGAAAGAGATGAGATTTTGCATTTAGGAATCCATACACACTCAGTTCAGAGATAGCAAAAGGAAGAACTCTAAAACCCGCATGCAAATATATACATCTAAATAATATGAAGCAAAAGTTAAAGAAAATTACTTTTGGCCATTAGAAAACATGATATCAAAGACAAATACACATATGCCAACCTGCATACACATATAATGAAGAAAAAAAATCAGAAAGTTCAACCTTAAAAAAAAATATAGTATTCCCTGAAAAAGGAAGTAGACTAGAAGTTAATTATTATGTAGGAAGAGCATAAAAGACCAGGCTACCAGTAACATCCATAACAAAGGACTTAAAACCAATAATATTTTTCTCTTCTCTCTCGAGTCTCTTCACATTATAAGTAAGAGAGTCAACAACAAAGGACCTAACACCTATTCTATTTCTATCATTTCCTCTCTTCACAAACCACGCAAGAATATCAACGTTGTTGCTTTTCAGATCCACTAAAAAAGCTTGCAATCATAGAAAAACCACTGCTCTTCCAGCAAGTAGCGTTAAATACACATGCACACCCACATGCACACTAAATCAAATTCCGAACAAATTGTGTCTAAACTAGATAACTTAATACTCGTACTGATACTACAAGAGAGAATAACATCATCATCCTGCTTCATTTCTCAGTTAGCTTCATGTATACTATGTGCTCATTCTAGTACTCTCTGCAACATCCTTTCCAAGAGAAAATAGAACTACAAACACAAATACGTAGTATATCTGACGCTAGATTGTCAAAGAAACCACATGATATCACCTTTATGCTGTCCAATGTAATTGAAGCATCTTTACTGCCTCTCCCCCGCGAAGATAGTTCTTGAAAGGACATAAGCTTGTAGCCATTCTTCCTATCAATTGCAACAACCTGAAACCAGAGAAAAAGCATAAGCATAGGAATCACTTGAACTTCATCTAGAAAAATACAAATTAATAAACAAAACAATTTACTCATCCCAACAAAAGAAAGTATTAAGAAAAAAAAAATGACTGCAAAAGGCATACATTTATGAAATCCATAAATATTCTGTATCTGTTCTCCCATAAGTTCATACCTCTGCATCCACTATGAAGGCATCTGCATTGGGCTTACAACATTCATTAATTGTGTCGACAAGATCTGGGTATCTTGAGGTTGTTTCATCCCCATTTCGTGAAAACACACGAATAGATCCATCAGCTAACTTGTGAATTTGGACACGCTGACCATCATATCTGGAATCACATGCCCAGAGATATTATCTCAGCAACAAATAGTAACATAAGAGAAAAAAAGAAAAAAGAAAAATCGAAAAGAACAGAAAAGATTGAGTTCGATTGTAATTAAAATAAAAAATAAAAAATAAAAAAGAAGAAGAAGAAGATAAACAGCCAACTATTTCTAAGAATCTAAGACATCTGCAATTCCTTAACAATAATCTGGAATGTGGCTAGAATCATTTAACTGAACAAGAATTTGATCACCTGAGAAGGTTTGCGCAATCAGATACTAAGGTTGTTTGCCTTTGAGAGGCAATGCTTAAGACTCAAGTTGGCTTGAGATATAAATCTCAAAATACACCATGAAATAAATCAAAAAGCATATTGAAAAATCAAGCATTTGAAAGCAAAAGTTATAAATCACATCTTTTGGTTCTTTATTTTTAAAAATTAATTCAAAATGAACTGCTTAAAAAGAAAGGAAGCAAATGATATGATCTATAATTTGGCAAAACAGAACCTTAATACAAAATTAATCCGAAAATTGGGAAACATCCACAACATGGACTCAGCATAACATTTTAATAGGTGATACTGGCATATTTTGATATGCCAACATAATGAAATGACTCATTGAGACTCCAGTTAGTTACCAAAAGCGAACTCAAGCAACAGAGGGAAGATGCATTTGAAATAAAATAGGACTTACTTATATTCACAAGTAAAAGCCTTATTCTGAAAGAGCTTTAGAGCTTGCTCGACACCATTGGTGATTCTACCACCAAAAAATTAATTAATTAATAAATAAGTGAAAGAACAACAAAATGCCATATTAGAAAGTATACCCTACGACAATTTTCCCCCAAAGAGTTTGGAATTGAAGCAAGAACACGTACTTTGCCAGCATTGGCTTGATGGGTATTCCTGGAATCATCAACATAGTTGTTGATGAAAATCCAAGGCCATTGCGCATGAGAGAAGGAACAATTAAATCCTGTTTGAATACATAGAAGATGTTTAAACCTTGCGATATCTGCTACTAATGAAACGGGCATGAAGTGTATTTTTCACAAGGATAGAGTTGCACTGACTGAGGGGAATTCAAAATCTACATCAACTAATTTTCCTAAAATCTTCAGCAATTAGGAGCCATATAAAGATTGGGTTTATGTTCTAGTAAAGACAAGATAAGACTAAGAAACTATAGGATTCAAGATGTGGTAATTACCATGCAATGCAATGGCAGACGTTTGAATTCAGGATATGCTCTGGTACCATGCAAATTTACCAATTTTTCTAAACGATCAAGTTTGTGAAGAGTGGAATTTATAAAAAGAGCTTTGTTTTGTGGGACGCATATTGTTAGCAGCATAACAAAGAAAGCCCACTTAATGCGATACAAGACATGAAGAGTGTTGGAAAGCTTTACTTAGAAAAACAACAAAAGGTGGGAAAAATAACTGCACAAGTACAATTAAGCAAGCATTTGAGTTTCGAGTACCAGAAAAAAAGTACTTACCAAACTCGGAACTATATTGTATGCTTCAACAACAGCTGCTGAAAGGTTCTACAGATTAATGTTACAAGTAGATAAGTATATAAACTTTCTGAGGAATAAGTCTACCCACAACCATACTTCATAGACAATTAAAAAAAAAAAAAAAAAAAACCATAGAATTATCCATTAAAAATATTCACACAAAGTAGGTAAAACCTGGAGATCATCCTTTGAGCTTTCCACTGTTCTTTCATGGTGAAAGTTGGGGGTAGAATTCATAGCAACAGCTTGGGCCAGCGCAGGGAGAACAGTCCTCATCATAGCTCCAATCCTTAGATTCCTAACCTGTACCAAATGATGATCATTAATATCCAGTTCAATCTCTTAATTTACTATTTAGCATGTTCAACAATGCATCTTGAACCTTGATCAATGATAATCTTATGATGAAAAAGACAAAAATTGAGATGACAAATTTAGGTCCAAACCGGTTGCCAAATGCATGCTTAACTTATTGTTGAATGTTAGACGAGCTCAACAAGTAAGCACACAATAGGGACACTAGGATTAGATTTATGGATGGACAAGGGTCATAAAATGGTGCAACAAAAACACAGGAAGATAATAATACGATAACAAAAGAGACAAAGACTCAAATGTGTAAGTGCTAACGTAAAAGGCCCAGTAGAAGTTCTGATATAACAAGAGACTACATAGAAAACTCATTAAGTGTTATAGAAAACTCATTAAGTGTTCTTCTCTCTACTACTTAAACAATTTCTTGTGGTTTTCTTACATCTGCCTAAAATTTAATTTCATCCAGTGAAAAAGGATAGGGTTCTTCCCACTTAATTTGATGAGCAAATTTGTTTGAGCACAAACTCCAGACTTAACTATAGAACTTGAAATGTTGCTAGGTACTGAAAAGTTACTAAGTAACTGTCCCCATAGAATTACAAATGGTACAGAAGGGATAGGAATCAATACAACATTTAGAACCATAACGCTAAGCAAGAGTATTACCAAAGTTCTAACAAGAAACTTCATCTCCTTCTCTCTACAAGAACGCATGAGATTGACGATAAGGTTTTTCTTCCTTGTTGTACTTCCGCTGCCCGTTTGCACACTGAAGAAAACTACATTAATGAACTGAAAGCATGACTAATTGTTTGCATCCCCTAAATTAACCACATAACCAACTGGAAATAGAAACGCACTGTCCATTAAAACGAAAAATAAATAAATAAACTGGTCCAAGACAAACTAACTTAGGTTGAAGAGCCTACAAGCATCACCAGATTTGTCGTAGTCGTTTAAACAAAAACTGACCATATGAAATATTACTACCATGAAAATTTTAACGCGTCTACCAATATATTTCGCCTATCATTTTGATCTTCACATTTTCACTCAGCTTTAAATGTCATTAATTAAGGCACAAGTTGGATATACCTTATCTTTTGTAGGGCAGAAAATATGTCTTTTATCAAAAGTGGCAAAGGAGGGGCGAGTAACATCTGTGTCTGTCGGCATGCTTGAGCAACATCACCTTTAAGCATGATAAATAATTTGATAGGCAATTAAAAATTGTTGTCATGTTAATGCATAAAGGTAAAAAATTACAAGTACCTACCCAGATCACCCAATTCATTGTACATCTCCCTTATTTTAGATCGGCTTGTCCCGCATGCCTCTTCCAGTGCTGATGCAACAAGACTGCCACCAAGGTTTAACTCCTGTGACATTATTACAAACGGAAATGTTTCTCATCCCACATTGTTGGAAACACATTGCACAGAACATATGCATGATGCAACCTCACTCTGAATCAGCATGAGAGGGGAAAAAAAAGGGTGCTATCTCTGTGTTGCAGTTTCCACTAAAACTGGTCAACTTAGAAGCTTGTGCAATGGAAAGAACAAAAAGATAATAGGAGCACAGCATTCATAATATTGTCACAATACCAAAATTCTTAATCATCAAGGTTTGGGCTTGGTCTTTCATCTATCATGTATGGTGTAAGGTTTGCCACCGGGACTGAATGTCTTATCGTAGAGTTAATTAGGAAAGGAATTTGACAAACCATATTTTCATGGTCAGCAGCGATCTTATTTGTGCACAAATACACTGCTGGCAGAACATCCTCAGGAGACAAGGCCAGTAAACTATGACCAAAAAAAAAAAGAAGCCCATTACAATTTAGCTGCTATGAAGACATAAAGTGTAAATAAAGCGTGAACCCTTTTTCACTTAAAAGAAAAAAGAAAGAAAGAGAGCATCATAAAGTATTCAAGAACGGGGAGAAACCTTCTGAACATGTTGCATAGCATAGAAGTAGATTTTATCTTTCCTTTTTCACTCTCAAGTAAGTCAAAAGTTCGTGCAAGATGTAAATATGGAGCCCGCTGTCCATCCCTCCAGCAAGCTGCAAATGAAACTCTGAATCACCAAGAATTCAATTTAAAAAGAATTTGATAACAGTTATGGACAAAAGAAATTCTCTAAGCTGCAAAAATGTACCACACTTCATAGGCACCAACCATGCTCCACAGGATTATATTTTTCCGGTAATAGTGCTACAGAAGTTGCATCCGCATCCTCCGTTGAAAATAGCTTCAGGGAAAGTTCAGCTTCTTGCCCCACTTTTTCCGACACAACTTCCTTCTTGCCAGAAGTGCAGCTGCTGATAACACACTGGGACTGAACAGATTTCTTATCAATAACCAACCCAACTTCACTCCCAGTGTTATTGTAATGAATTTCAAAAGCCATATTAATATCTCCCTTTGTCTTCTCCAAGATGGTTGCAGCATAGCTTTCCAACGATTTACTGGCATTTATTATCTGTATGAACTGATTTATCTCGTTCTTGTATGGTTGAGAGTCATCACAGGGAAGTTTTTCATCTTTAGGGGTTTTTTCATGCAAGGTTCTATCAGCGCTGCTAGAAGCATTAGGCGACGCTTTACTGAAGAACTTTGTTATTGTTGATTGTTTTGACCCACTTGTTTCAGAACCAGGCTTAATTTTTACCTTTTTGTTTTGCTTAGTCTCAGTATTCTTCCTCCTTTTGCTTGGAGAAACACCACTCTTAAGTGATTTCCCTACGCTGACAGACTTGCAATCTTGACTTGAAGGAGTGTCAATCTTCCCAAAAGGACTCATCTTGACAGTGGCTGACTGCAAAAGTGCTGCAGAGTCATTTGGCAAGCTGATCTCTGATATGTTATTAGAAGTTGAACAAGCAAACACTTGTTCATGAAACTCTGTCTCACGTTCATAGAAAGTAGAAACTGCCTCAACAATGCCCCCGCTTGAGCTTCTGATGAGATCCAACATCTGTTCTCGAGTTACCCATGAAGGCAAGCACTCACGAAGCTCCTGAAGTGTTTTCTCTGCTTCCTCATCAGTTGATATTTTTAAATCCTGTAAACCACAATCTTGAAGAGGCATTGATGGTTCTGAAAGACAACCTATATCAATATTTTCCTCGGCATCCGTATTAGAAGACTTTGTCTCTTTCTCCAGATGCAGCTCCTTGCTTGGAACATTTCCCGTGTCCTTTTCAACCTTATCACTTGTTTCACCATTCCCTCGACGAAAACCCCTCAAGAATTCTTGCTTGTTTGCCATTTCATCAACTAATCCGGCAAAATGCTTTTTCATTTTGTTAGCATGTTGGCTGTCGACTTTTTCAACATCGTAGCCAACTGTCGGAACAACACGCTTGGGTTTCAAAAACTTAACATATTCCCTAAGCTCCTCATAGTTTGAATGCTCACTATATGGTACAAGATGAATTTCACAAGAATCTTTCGACCTGACAGAAAATTTTCTGAGCTTCACTTCATATGTCCACCCGGTCGGAACAAAACCAATGACCTTTGAGTACCCTTTCTCAACCATTATTTCGTTCATCTTCCCGAAATTAGGCCTAAAATACGGCCACGTCTCACCCAAAACATTCCAGCCAACAACATGTGTATCACTTTCGCATTCATCCTCTGTAAACACTCCGCTCTCATCGCACCCCAAAACGCGTAAAACACTCATTTTTCTCGCATCCACATATATCTTTCGATTACATCTGCGAGCAATCTCTAACAAAATCTTCTCTTTCCCAATGACATACGTAGCAACCAGAAATAACACATTACCCGTCGAACCTTTACATTCACCAGACACTCTTTCCACTACACTAGCAATGTAATCAATAGACTCTTCTTGCAACGGAAACACAAACTTCGGATTACAATAAGTGGTGTCAAGAAAAATCGCATCCGAACCAATAAATTCTCGTAAAACAGGTTCGGATTTCATCGAATCACAAAACCTAAAATCTCCTGTATGAACATACCTCTCGAATTTTCCTTCCGGACCTGGAATTTTGAACAGGAATTGTACAGCACCGGGACAATGATTCGCATCAACAAGCACAACCTCACAACCGTCAATGACTAACTTTTCGCCAAGCGGCAAGGGAAAGACAAAAGCAGAAGGAACCTTTAGAATTTCGACGAGGAGCCGAGCTGTGGTGTCGGAGCAGAAGACAATTCCTTTGGACCAATTGAAGGAGAGGCCGTAGTAGTGATCGGAGTGGAAGTGGGAGAGGAAGTAGGAGACGGAGAAGTCGCCGGCGTGGCGGAAGGCGTCGACGAGGAAGCGAGTCTTGGGAATGTGCTTGGAAAGAGGGAAAGTGGAGGGAAAGGGGGAGAGGGAGAGCGGCGGCGGGGGCTGGTGGTGGAAGGAGGCTTGGGCGGCGAGGAAGAGGCCGGAGGAGTCCAGGGTTAGGGTTTCATGGGACGCCATGGGAGATGCTTAGAAGAAATCGGAGCATTGATCAAAGAGAGAATGAGAAATTGGCGGTTCCGTGAGGTTTCGACTTGGGGGTGAAGAGGGTTTAAGTGGGAGAAGTGTATGTTACGTGTAGCTTCTCCGGCGCCAAATTCTCTTACAAAGGAAAGGAGAAGTGAAGACTTTTACTTTATTTTTCTCGGAAGAATACGCGGTAAAGCCTTTATTTTTTATATCATATCGATATGATTTATTTTTAATCTGTTAAAATATAATTAAATAGTTGAGATATTATTTGTGTATCATAATTATCATACACCTTATCTCATATTAATATAGATTAATAAATTTAAAAAAAAAAAAAAACCCTATCCTTCCCCAATACTGGCAATTTCCCCTCCGACGCTGGCGACTGACCAGATCTACCCCTCCAACACCGACAAGCCCAGGTGCCCCCCCACCCCCGACACCGACCCAAGCCCCAACCCCCCAACACTGAGCTCGGGCCCCCCACCCCCGATGTGACCCATGCCCCGACCCCCCCACCCCACCCACGACATTACCCAGGCCCTGCTAAATCTGAGCCCCTTGCCCCCCCGAAACCCTGACGATAGCCCCCCTCCGATGAGCTTCCACCATTCGAGGATGGCGAAATCGCCTCCCCTCGGCGAACTTCTACCCACAGACGAGAGAAGAGAGTGAAGGAAGAGAAAGAGAGTTTTTTTTTTTTTTTTTTAAGGAAAAAGAAAGAGGAAATCTGGTGTATTCAATCTCAAATTTGCACAAAATTACAGCCTTTGATTTTAAAAGCAATTCAATAATAACTTTTGAATGAGTAACTACTAGTAGTGTTTCTTAAATGAACTATACTGCAGATTCTCCCATTTTCTACGAAAAGGAATTGAAATTTGAACAATTTTTTTTTAATGGAAATTTTGAACAGTCTTGCAGATGAAAGTTTTTTTTTTTTTTTTCTTTCTAAAGTAATGCTTTGTTTGGTTTATCTATTCAACTCCAACTAAGCCATACTTTTTCAGTTAGATTTTTGTTTTTTTTTTCCCTTGAAAAATTAATAAAAATTATAATTAATTTTGAAAAGTCAACCAATTCCAACGTAAAACTTTCAACTCCAACCGGCAATTCAAACAGAATCTAAGTGTTTATTCAAAATTAAAAGTACATTTGGTACCGATTAGGAATATTTTTTTTAAATTAAAATTGACTGATTTTTCAAAAACTAATAATAATTTTTATTGATTTTTCAGAATAGATAAAAATTAAAATGAAATTTTTGGATCCAAACCTGAGAGT
Organism: Ficus religiosa; assembly: GCA_024759925.1. NCBI lineage: Eukaryota > Viridiplantae > Streptophyta > Magnoliopsida > Rosales > Moraceae > Ficus > Ficus religiosa. The sequence continues at coordinate 2,566 of JAFMPE010039992.1, read as the reverse complement.
CAAATCAAAGCTTCATCTAAGATTTATTGTAAAAATAATATTCAAAATATTTTTAAATTGAAATCTAAATATCAGTACAAAATCACAGATTTTTTTAGCTATACAAGCCAAGTTCATCTAAAAAATCGAAGATAAGAATGGATAAACATGGTAAAAGATTTTATCGTTGTAGTTTTCGTTCAAAATTTTTGAAAAGAATTTTTGACTTCGACACTAACTTTAATAGAGTTTTATCTTTGATGTCAAATTTATCACCTACTAAATTTGAATTTTTTTAATCAAAATTATAACAAATATTTGATTGTTAATGGTTGGTGTTTCAACTTTTCTTTTATTACAGTTTTGTCATATTTAAATACAGAAATTTTATTTGTAAAAATTTTAAAGCTCAATAATGATGACAAAAGATAGATATACAAAACCATTAAAAAATAATATAGATAAATTATTTTTTATACTTTTTATAATAAATATAGTATTAACATTAACAAACATATTAAAAACATATTAAAGATGGTCTTACATGTAATTCCATTTTCCTATCACAATCTGTTCAAACGCATTAAAGAGAACTTAAGAGGGGTTTTTATTCTTATCATTTACGCTGAAAATTTTCCATACATCATGGTTTTTCATTTTTATTATGACTCTAAAATCATCGTGATATTTTTCATTTTCTCTTTATATAATTATGTTGTTATTTTCTCTTTTCTTTTTTTTTTTTAATTCTTCTTCTTCTCTGTTATTTTTCAAATGTCATTGAGCGTTTCTTAAAAAAAAAAAAAGCGTTGTGTACATATAGAGATGTTTTACAGAATCTATAAATCCACTCAATTTAATCTAATCTAATCCGTTGAGTTGACATTAGAAGCTTTTAGATTAATAAGGGTTTGAGATTAACTCAATCAAAAATTACAAATTGGATTGTGGTTTGCGTTTTACCAAAAATCTATATATAATCTGCGAATCCGAATCACATGTAAAATGATAAGTATCTTTCTTATTAATTGTATACAAGAACTTCGTATATATACTGAATACACACTTATGCATTGATTCATGCAAATTAGATACTAGAAGGTTAATTCTTACAAACACTAATGCGTATCTTTATAATTTAATCCATGAGTTTTTCAAAATTGTTAATCTATAATAAATCAAATTAATTATCAATATTTAGTAAATAGTTTTCATTCACATATTAATTAACTAATTATTTAAAAAAACAAAATCAATCTTATTTATTAATAGTAATCTAACTATCTAATTAACAACCTTCGTAACAATAAATTAACATTAACAAGAAGAACTAAATTATCATTAATATCATCATCGTCATCATATCGTTTTTTGGGGAAAAAAAAAATAAGACAAAAAAAATTCAAAACTAAGATTACCCATAATCATCTTCATCCAACAATACTATTGACAGCTGTTTCATCAAAGATATTTTGGATTGTTCAAACTTATAATCTTGGTTGCTCTAATTTTTATTTATAAACAGAAAGCAGCCAGTTCCAATTTCAATATATATATATATATATATATATAGAAAGTGTCGTGATTAGCGATTATCATTAGAGACATATAGAAAGATTTGAGATAAAGAAACACAGAGAATATGAAGGTAAGTTTTTTTTTTTTTTTTTTAAATAAACTTCTTAATTATCATAATAAATTACTGAAGAAAGCTGAAAAATGAGATAGTTATATAATAAGACGAATTTATATAAACTTGTGTCTTTGTGCGTGTTTATTTATTTATTTTCTGTGTTTTTAATGGCTTTAGAATTAAGGCGCTGATTTTTAACAAGTAGTAGTTCTAAAAATAAGTAGTATAGTAATCAATAGTTTTAACGAGCACAATTTAGAAAAATATAATCGCAGTTGTTTATTTTAAAAAATAATTGGAAAAAAAAAAAGATCAAACATAATTAACAAGGCCACGATATGCTGAACAACTTTGATCAATTGCATAACTTTTTCTTTACTTTTCTTTTCATTTTTAATATGTTTTTCTTCTGGAGGCGTAATATGGTTCTTCAGTTGTGCTCAGCACATGCCTATGACCCATAATTACAGACACGCATGAATCTGAAAAGC